>JAXIVJ010002435.1:0-2500 GCA_036785665.1 Chirona hameri
GTGTCTGTCTGTCTGTGTCTGTCTGTGTCTGTCTGTGTCTGTCTGTCTGTGTCTGTCTGTCTGTGTCCTGTCTGTCTGTCTGTCCTGCTGCTCTGTCTGTCTGTCTGTGTCTGTCTGTCTGTCTGTGTCTGTCTGCTGTTGTCTGGTCTGTGGTCTGTCTGGTCCTGTGTCTGTCTGTCTGTGTCTGTCTGTCTGGTCTGTCCTGCTCTGTGTCTGTCTGGTCTGTGTCTGTGTCTGTCTGTGTCTGTCAGTCTGTGTCTGTCTGTCTGTCGTCTGTCTGTCTGTGTCTGTCTGTCTGTGTCTGTCTGTCTGTCATCTGTGTCTGTCTGTCTGTGTCTGTCTGTCTGTGTCTGTCTGTCTGTGTCTGTCTGTCTGTGTCTGTCTGTCTGTGGTCTGTCTGTCTGTGTCTGTCTGTCTGTCTGCTGTCTGTCTGTCTGTCTGTCTGTTGTCTGTCCTGTCTGTGTCTGTCTGTCTGTGTCTGCTGTCTGTGTCTGTTCTGTGTCTGTGTACTGTCTGTCTGTGTCTGTCTGTCTTGTCTGTCTGTCTGTGTCTGTCTGTCGTGTCTGTCCTGTCTGTGTCTGTCTGTCTGTGTCTGTCTGTCTGTGTCTGTTGTCTGTTCTGTGTCTGTCTGTCTGTGTTGTCTGTCTGTGTCTGTCTGTCTGTGTCAGTCTGTCTGTGTCTGTCCTGTCTGCTGTCTGTGTCTGTCTGTCTGTGTCTGTCCTGTTCGTGTCTGTCTGTCTGTGTCTGTCTGTCTGTCTGTGTCTGTCTGTCTGTGTCTGTCTGTCTGTGTCTGTCTGTCTGTGTCTGTCTGTCTGTGTCCTGTCTGTCTCTGTCTGTCTGTTGGTCTGTCTGTGTCTGTCTGTCTGTCTGTCTGTCTGGTCTGTCCTGTCTGTCTGTTGTCTGTCTGTGTCTGTCTGTCTGTGTCTGTCTGTCTGTGTCTGTCTGTCTGTGTCTGTCTGTCTGTGTCTGTCTGTCTGTGTCTGTCTGTCTGTGTCTGTCTGTCTGTGTCTGTCTGTCTGTGTCTGTCTGTCTGTGTCTGTCTGTCTGTGTCTGTCTGTCTGTGTCTGTCTGTCTGTGTCTGTCTGTCTGTGTCTGTCTGTCTGTGTCTGTCTGTCTGTGTCTGTCTGTCTGTGTCTGTCTGTCTGTGTCTGTCTGTCTGTGGTCTGTCTGTCTGTGTCTGTCTGTCTGTGTCCTGTCTGTCTGTCTGTCTGTCTGTCTGTCTGTGTCTGTCTGTCTGTGTCTGTCTGTCTGTGTCTGTCTGTCTGTGTCTGTCTGTCTGGTCTGTCTGTCTGTGTCCTGTCTGTCTGTGTCTGTCTGGTCTGTGTCTGTCCTGTCTGTGTCTGTCTGTCTGTGTCTGTCTGTCTGTGTCTGTCTGTCTGTGTCTGTCTGTCTGTGTCTGTCTGTCTGTGTCTGGCTGTCTGTGTCTGTCTGGTCTGTCTGTCTGTCTGTCTGTGTCTGTCTGTCTGTGTCTGTCTGTCTGTCTGTGTCTGTCTGTCTGTGTCTGTCTGTCTGTCTGTGTCTGTCTGTCTTGTCTGTCCTGTGTCTGTCTGTCTGTGTCTGTCTGTCTGTGTCTGTCTGTCTGTGTCTCTGTCTGTCTGTGTCTGTCTGTCTGGTCTGTTGTCTGTCTGTGTCTGTCTGTCTGTGTCTGTCTGTCTGTGTCTGTCTGTCTGTGTCTGTCTGTCTGTGTCTGTCTGTCTGCTGTCTGTCTGTGTCGTCTGTCTGTCTGTCTGTCTGTCGTCTGTCTGTCTGTCTGTCCTGTCTGTCTGTCTGTGTCTGTCTGTCGTGTCTGTCTGTCTGTGTCTGTCTGTCTGTGTCTGTCTGTCTGTCTGTGTCTGTGTCTGTTGTCTGTCTGTGTCTGTGTCTGTCTGTCTGTGTCTGTCTGTCTGTGTCTGTCTGTCTGTGTCTGTCTGTCTGTGTCTTCTGTCTGTCTGTGTCTGTCTGTCGTGTCTGTCTGTGTCTGTCGGTGTCTGTGTCTGTCTGTCTGTGTCTGTCTGTCTGTGTCTGTCTGTCTGTCTGTGTCTGTCTGTCTGTTGTCTGTCCTGTCTGTCTGTCTGTGTCTGTCTGTCTGTGTCTGTCTGTCTGTGTCTGTCTGTCTGCTGTCTGTCTGTCTGTGTCTGTCTGTCTGTGTCTGTCTGTCTGTCTGTCTGTCTGTCTGTCTGTCTGTGTCTGTCCTGTCTGTGTCTGTCTGTCTGTGTCTGTCTGTCTGTCTGTCTGTTCTGTCTGTCTTGTCGGTCTGTCTGTTCTGTCTGTCTGTGTTGTCTGGTCTGTCTGGTCTGCTGTCTGTCTGTCTGTGTCTGTCCTGTCTGTGTCTGTCTGTCTGTGTCTGTCTGTCTGTGTCTGTCTGTCTGTCTGTGTTGTCTGTCTGTCTGTCTGTCTGTTCTTGTGTCTGTCTGGTCTGTTGTCTGTCTGTCTGTCTGTCTGTGTCTGTCTGTCTGTGTCTGTCTGTCTGTGTCTGTCTGTGCTGTGTCTGTCTGTCTGTGTCTGTCTGGTCTGTGTCTGT
>JAXIVJ010002435.1:7500-22500 GCA_036785665.1 Chirona hameri
CATCTTACAACAGTGGTAGGTAGATAGAGGGTTTTCACTAGAATTTATACGCAACGGTATTATTTTGTCTATTGTTGGTATTTTTACCTGGAGGACTATTTTTAGCGTCGCATGAATAGCGTTTAAATGCCTCCCATGCATAACCAAGGCCATGTCCATCGTGGATTATTTTCCAAAAAGTCGCTGGGACATGCCATACATGGTCGGTGGGACATGCTTTATAGCCGGAAAAAACTTTTTAACATAAGGAGACCTTCAAATCTATCAAATGTTGGTGGGGCCAAGCATTCAGTTGGTGAGGCAGTGGCCAATCGACTGAATCGAAAACTCCACCCACGATGTCCATACAAGGTAAGTCATAACATCACCTGGCATCGCGCTAATAATGACCATCACGGATTCAGGCCGACGACGGCAGTTGTCGTATGGTAAAATAAGCTCAGTGACGGGACTACCGCAGGCTCTCAATCCTATCGTAGAGTGGCAGCAATTTAGATAAGGCCTAGAGCGTTTGCAGTGTCTTAAATGTGTTTCTAGGTACGGCACAGAGTAACGGAAGGTTGATATCTCGCGCCCGGGCGTAAAAGTATTACAAAAGTAATGCCAGGAAAAGTCAGCTTTCAACTATCCCTTTTCTGAGAGTTTTGTTTGTTTATTGGGGTTTTAGGGCGCGACGACTGCTTGAGTCAATTTTCGCCCATTGCGACAGTTTTGGTGGCACTTAAAGCGCCAAAACATGTTTCAAATCCTTCTTTATTCAACAATGCCTATCACCTGATATGAATTTGCCAGAACGATTTCAGTTTGATTTAACGAAACGTTACAGTGATCACAGGTCAGCAGGATTAAAAGCCGCTCAAACGCGATTAAGCTCTTCTAACGAATACTCTTGCGGGCGCAGGGCATACCTACAGTGCAAATAAAATAGTAAATGGTTAGAATTCGCCTTTGAATGCCTCATTAAGACCGCCATAACGATTTCCAAATCCAAATGCTTTGATTTGATAACCGGCTCGTATTCCAACTTCCAAATAATATCCATCGTGTAAGCACATTTCCATATTTAATTAGACGTTCCAACTTCCACGGGTCCCCGAGAAACATTTGTTTTACATGAATGTAGCGACACTGAAAGGTGATTTTCGAACTTTTGCTCGCCAAAACCAGTTGACTCGAATACAATAGAGCACCAAAGCATGCGATCCTTCAAAAGCACCACAAATACTTTCTTCTTCTCGAATACCTTGCAGCAGGAAGTCGCTGCAATGGCGAATGATAACAACCCGCTCAGGCCGCCGCGCGACACTGGTCATCTTACGCCGGGTGCAGAGACGGTGACATTCCTCCCACGCGCGACACTGGTCATCTTACGCCGGGTGCAGAGACAGTGACATTCCTCCCACGTGCGACACTGGTCATCTTACGCCGGGTGCAGAGACAGTGACATTCCTCCCACGCGCGACACTGGTCATCTTACGCCGGGTGCAGAGACAGTGACATTCCTCCCACGCGCGACACTGGTCATCTTACGCCGGGTGCAGAGACAGTGACATTCCTCCCACGCGCGACACTGGTCATCTTACGCCGGGTGCAGAGACAGTGACATTCCTCCCACGCGCGACACTGGTCATCTTACGCCGGGTGCAGAGACAGTGACATTCCTCCCACGCGCGACACTGGTCATCTTACGCCGGGTGCAGAGACAGTGACATTCCTCCCACGCGCGACACTGGTCATCTTACGCCGGGTGCAGAGACAGTGACATTCCTCCCACGCGCGACACTGGTCATCTTACGCCGGGTGCAGAGACAGTGACATTCCTCCCACGCGCGACACTGGTCATCTTACGCCGGGTGCAGAGACAGAGACATTCCTCCCACGCGCGACACTGGTCATCTTACGCCGGGTGCAGAGACGGTGACATTCCTCCCACGCGCGACACTGGTCATCTTACGCCGGGTGCAGAGACAGAGACATTCCTCCCACGCGCGACACTGGTCATCTTACGCCGGGTGAAGAGACGGTGACATTCCTCCCACGCGCGACACTGGTCATCTTACGCCGGGTGCAGAGACGGTGACATTCCTCCCACGCGCGACACCGGTCATCTTACGCCGGGTGCAGAGACGGTGACATGCCATTGTCCCCCAGGTGACACTGCACCTTGCAAACGGTATGACAGACATCCGAATCTCGTCTGCACTCTGATAAAATGCGTTAAATCGGCCTTGCAGCAAGGTGAAACCATCGAGGAACTGTTATAAGTCCCGAGTTATTCCGGGAAACAGCAGCGATTTAGTGAGAGAACTCTTCCACAAATACTCAAAAAAAAGTCTGCACGAGTATTAAAAAATGTCCAATACGCGTGTCGAGCTTCAGTTATGGGTACGTCACAGAATACTGGTTTGCGTTAGGGGATTTTATGAAATCTGAACTCATGTCTCGCTACCAGTCTCTCTCAAAGCTGTCATTCAAAAGTACGACACTACACGCAGCAGTGCAACTTAAGTAACATCACAGAGCCAATGGCAAAAAAGGAAAACTGAGCTGAAAATCAGCGTAAGCAAGTAGCATCACGGGTGACGAATAGCGATATGTTAGTACAAATAAACTAAGGAATACGATCGGAACATTCACATAAATAGGACATGCGATCCCTTCCAATTCATATTCGAGCCTCACATTTCCTATTACGTAGTTTAAGCACCTGGCTCGCCGTCACCCCTTGTTGTTAGCACGTCGTATCGCCTTGAAAGCCTCTCGAGCAACGTGCAGTAACGGCCCGTTAACTGCTACTAATGAAAACTTAACGGGCCAAATGAGCGAGCACGTTCAGAGCAAAAACTGCACACCGGTTACATTTGGCAGCCACTGATCAGTGATCATGTTAACGCGAGCATAAAACGTGTTTGAAGTATATAGCTGTTTTAGCCAATAGAGAATGCCTTCCCGTGAGGAAGACATTCATTTCCGCCCGTCACTTTTCTCAGATTTATCGGTCTTTAAACCCATGTTAGCAGTAACACGATATTATTGTATTACCGCTTACCAGTTTAATAGCACAGGGGACGGAATCGGCAAGGTTACAAAACCAACTCAACTAGAAATAGCAGCTTTAGACAGGCTTTACAAAACAAGCTCATGTATCCCATACGTGCCAGGGAATACTCACTAAATAATCAAACCGTCCATCCTAAGTGACACCAGGCAAATTAAAATTACATCACATGGTGCTGTTACCATTAGCTCGGGCGTGTTTTATTAAACCAAAAACCATAACTTCCCTGGCCGTTATCGCTTAATGACTAACCCAACTTAAGCCACATGAGCGGAAACCTTCCACAAGCGGAGGCGGAAACTTGTATCCGAACCGCCACTGAGGACACCGCCCTGCAGTTGAACATGCTTTCTTTTTACCACCGAGGCTATCTTCCGTGCCCACGTTGTTCGTGTTTCATCGTGTTGGGCGTCACGTTACGGGAGGGAGGCGGGCGGGTGCTGCTTTCCCGCCGCCCACGCCGGGCCACGCCACACACCAGACACACCAGCTGCTCCTCAGAGACCGTATATTGCTCCCAGTTCAACATCATCAGCCGTCACACAACACAGATGGATCACGCCCCCCGCCGACCCGCTCCGGCCGGGTCACAGAGGGGCACCGCGGCCGCCCCCGCCCCCGCCCTGGCGGCGCTGTCGCCGCCCAGGTGGGCTGGCCGTCTCGGAGCGGCGGCGGCGGCGGCGGTGGCGGCTGCGAAGGGCGGCGGCGCTGGCTCCACCCGCCCAGCCGGCCTGCCGCCATATGGGGCCGGCCTGGCGCCGGCGCCGCCCCCGGAGCACCCTTATACGGCCCACCGCCACTGCGACGCTGGCACGGAGGCCCTTCCATCCACCGTCGCACCGCCACATCGCCAACCGCCGCCCAAGTGTGCCTCCTCACCTCCCTACCACCCAGTGACCGTCGCACCGCCTCACCTCACCGCACGTACCATCTCATCTCACCGCACGTACCCCTTGCCCGGCTTCGGTCTCGAGTAGATCTT
This sequence comes from Chirona hameri, assembly GCA_036785665.1. Lineage (NCBI taxonomy): Eukaryota > Metazoa > Arthropoda > Thecostraca > Balanomorpha > Balanidae > Chirona > Chirona hameri. The sequence goes on from JAXIVJ010002435.1 coordinate 11,541, forward strand.
GGACTTCTTGGCTCGCTGCTGCTCGTCGTGGATGAACGCTGCGCCTCCGCCGCCGCCTCGCTTCCTGGCACGGCCATCCTTCGACGCGTGCGCCTTCAGCTCGACAGCAGGAGGCACGGTGAAGCCGAAAGAGCGGCCGACACTCTTCATATCCAGCTTCTCGATGTCGAAGATGGACTTGAGGCTGTGCGAGTTGTAGGCGTGCACGTAGGCGCGGAACGCCTCCTTGGCCGACTGGTTGAGGAAGTAGTTCTTGGTGATGAGCCGCTCCAGCTGGAATAGTGGCGGGGGTCAGTTGGTCAGCCATCGTTGCGGCCCGACGTCAGAGCAGGACGAGTGACATAACTTGATACACGCGTAACAATTTTAAAGTGCATGCTGTAACAAACAGCAAACAAGAGACTTTACTTATCAAAAGTTTGCCGAAAACCACAGGTCCTAGGACTTTCTTGGATACATCTGATGATGAGCTTGATAGCAGTAATTTAAGTATGTATTATCGTGTGCAAGTACACAAAAACAATCCATTCGAGGCCTTCAAGTCAGTGTCACGGTTCTTAACTCCCCTAAGCCAGTGCGGTTCGAAGCCGGCCGGCAAATGGCCGCCCCGTGATGATCGCTCATAGCGGCCCGGCGGAGCGTTGTTTATCGCCGTGGACATACCGCGAGGGTCATTAGTTGCGTCACAGCCACAGGTAATGGACGGCAGAAGCGCAGGGCACCGGGCCACCCGGCTCCTGTGTGTGTGTGCGTGTGCGCGCGCGTGTGTGTGGAGGGGGGGGGGGGGGGACCTTAATAAAATTAACCACCGGGTGCGCCGTCGCTAGTTCCGGCCCATCACAGACACGGCCGACATGACCGAGACAGACATTAGCCGCGACGGCGGGCCTCAAGCCGCCCACACCTGACCCGGTCCCGCCCCGGCCGCGTTAGCCGACCTGCCGGCTACCCATGACGTCACTACACGACCCGCTCTCTCGCCGATCACATCGACCACCACACTACGGCGCACCTGATCGGGACCGAGACCACAGCACTGCCGTCTGCCGTCCGCCGCCGAACTGGCACTGCCCGCTGCCCCCCCCCCCCCCGCGGTGGCAGCGGCTCATCAGCGCGCTGTCCTCTACCCCGCAGCTGTAGCGGCTCGTTAACCCGCGACGTGCTGTTAAAGGGAATAGTACACATTTAACATTAGTTCTTAACTGAGGTAGCCAGATTGTCGGGAGTACTGATAAATATCCACATCTGAAATTTTTCCTTCCAAAACGAACTAGTTGCTGAGTTTCAACGCCAAACCGTTGGGTATATTTGGTTATATTTTAAATGGACAAATCTTGTGACGTTTCGCATACGTCATTAGTATTCCTACCGCACTTCGTTTTCGCCAGGGTAATAGAACAACGTTTTCGCTATTTGGACCGGCCGCCACCGAAACGCATGATGTGTTCATGAGCTTTAAATATTATTGGCCATAACTTTGTCAATTTTCATTGGATTTCCAATTGAAAATAATATCGACACTCATCTTGAAAATGCACACCTTTTGATGGGTGCTAGTAGCTGCAATATTACCGGTAGCTGCAATATTCTCCGCAATAGAAGCACATGCACCTATAACTGCGATACATTTGGGATACATTCTGCCTGTGGTTACAGTTTTAAGTAATTACCTCTGTCAATTGTGAACCGATTTCCAATTGAAAATTACCAATAGATGCTTAGTGATAAGAGGCATTTGTTGATTGGTGGCTGGTCGGTGTTTATGCAATATATTGATTCAATTTTGACAGTTTGTTTATTGTTTACGTTGAAGTGCCGCTTAGCTCGAAATATTATTGGCTATAACTTTGTCAATTTTCATTGGATTTCCAATTGAAAATAATGTCTACACTCGTCTTGAAAAGGCACACCTTTTGATGGGTGGCTTTTGGGATAGTTTAAACATTCACACATTTTCAATCGCGACCAATATACTCGCGAGTCGCGACCCAGCGAATGAGGCTGTTAGTGTTGCTTACATATTCTGAATCAAGGATAGGCTTTTGCCGGTATGACGTCACAACTCGTTTTGGTAACGCAATATTATTGTGACGTCATATGTATTTATATCAATATTTTTCCAATGACAAATTGGTAATTTTTTCTCTCGCAAAAACAAATGCCAGAACCGTAATCAGGACACTCTTTTCAATCATTCCACGTACTTTTCCCAAGGTGTACTATTCCCTGTAACGAAAGGAAGAAACACCACACGAGAGATGCCCCTCTTTCACTCCCACATCACCATTCAATAGCCCGGGGGCAATACGACACTCCATGTCTCATCATTGACACCGGGCTGACCTAAGTGACCCCCGCCCCGGCCCGGCAAAAGGTCACCAGTGTGGCTAGACCGGGGCAACTCCCGACTGTTCGGGCCCGCGCCGACCGACCGAAACTGAAAATAAACGGTGAATCAGCGGCCGCCGGGCGTTACGTGCCGTTCGGGTAAATATACGAAGGACGGCTCTGCGGTGTAGGCGATGGCGGCCTGTTGCCATTGGCGGCGCGCGGCGGGCGGCGCCCGGGGCTATAACTCGCCGCCGCGGGGTACGCAGCGGTTGGAGGGTGGAGGGGGCAGCTGCCCGCGGTCACTCCTCCGCCTTGCCGGGAGTGAGATATCCCGGGAATGACTGGGAGGCGGCGATAGAGGCTCTCAGGTCGGGGTTCGAGGGTCGTCACTCGAATTGACGGCTTCAAACCACTCGGTTGGTGACGTAATGAGGGAGTCAGTGAATCTCCATCCAGTCAATTGAAGACAAGGGGAGGCTTCCCACCTGTGGTTTCGCTTGAGCCAAAACACAGGATCTCAACCATAACATCACAAACCAATCACCATCCTCAGGGTTTCAAATGAATCAGCTGACGAAAAGGGAGGCGCCAGCGGCTCAAAAACCGAGCAACATACGTAAGAGATCATTCCCATTCTCAACAAGTCATACAACAAAAGGAGATTCCAAATAAGTCTTGTCGTGAGCTTCGGGTTCACATCTAACTATCGGACAGCCCGAGGAGACGGTATGAGCTCATGAAGCTCAGAATCTAACCACCCCAAACCTGCCAGCCAATCAGCGCCGACCTGGCGTGACTCCGACCAATCTACCCCGAGCCAACATACGACCTGGAACTCCCGTGTCGTCAACAGACGCCTGGGGGTGTCCTGATTTCCTCTGTGTCGTGCCGGCCGGCGATCCGTCACCGGCCGAGAGAGTGGCCACTCTGTCATCGGCTGACAAGATGGGGCCAGTTACCGGCACCGACACACACACGCACACGCGTGCGCGTCGAGAGGGCAGACCCGGCAGTCAGCTGGCTAGATGTCTCCAGTTATTGACGCTGATCGGACTGGTCTATCTCCTGTCACCATCAATTATCTGTCGGCGGCCACCGCCGCCCCGCCCCGCCCCGCCGCCACCGCGCCCAACACACATGGTTTAACGACGCACCGGCAGAACAATTGCCACAGTTCGTGTTTTAATTGGCGCGAATCGCGGCAGCAGCAGCCGACAGAGCAGCCACACAATCGAGCAAAACCTGCCCGGCCTCGGAGCCCGCGCCCGCCGTAAACAACCCAACTCAACTCGTCCCCGAAGCAGATTGCTTAACAATGCTGATAGATACGACCGGCCAGCCTGTGGTCGTCTTGAACAACATATGCGGGTCAGCGTGCACTCGGCCAGAAAATGACGAAACCAGAGATCACTTTCAGAGTGGCGGCCGGTGGGTCCAGTGGATGAAAGGCGCTCACCAATTATGTGTATAGGATAAAGTACGAATGCAATTAAGATGTTTGGTAAAGCGATCAAATCATTGGGCGGGTCTATTAGAAGGTGGCAGGGATAACTAACTTAGAACAGCTTTGTGACGACCGACAATGCACTTTAAGTTGTTTGAATCTGCTTTGTTCCAAATGCAACAAAAGTGGTCAGCACAGCTGGGACATAACAAATAGAAATAGTAGTCCATTTCCATACTCATTGTGTTTGTGAGTCATATATCTCCAACGAAAATATACAAAGCAAACATACGATGAACACAGCCCACAGGTGTAAACAAATTCGACAACAGAGAAGATCATGATGAGTTGATGAGACAGGTTCCGCCAGCCAACGAATGCCGAGCGTTTCGGCGTCGATACGCTTATTTTGGCAGAGTGCGACTTCGTTGTTGGGCCGACTTTCCCAGATACGGTACAAGTAGGCGAGTTACCCAGCACGCCCGAAGAATCCAGAACTGCACGTGCGAGCAGCACGCGAGAATCTGTACCCACTCAGGTTTGAAACAGACATGGCACCATCCAAAAATGCCTTGACATGACCAAGTTTTATCCTGCATCACCCCAAACAACGCCACATTTGGCGCGATGACAGAATAAACAAAACTTATCCGCGCAGCTACACACGCCAAACGCTACTCGGTTTTGACAGACAACGGTTTACTTCGGCTACCCGTAGGAGCTCCACTAGCGTCTCGGGGACGTCTCGCTCTCCTCCGTAAAGCGAGAAGGGTACACAATAAACGCCCGTGCTCGGGAACTGCAACTTTAACCGATGGTACTACAGCTGCAGCATAGTTGATTGCACCAGTTAAGGCCTACCCGCACACTGCACTTGGTGAGCAGCACTGCAACCGTCCTTGACCAACCCACACGGACACATGCACGCACGCGCGGGTCCACTGCTCCAGTGCGTGTACCACAGAAGGCGTATAAGGCCGTCAGTTAGTGGGCAGTGGGTAGATCGAAACTCCGGCTGGATAACAGATGGGGAGCGTGGGCAAAGTAAACAGACTAGCTGAATTACTGCTAAGCTGACTGGCTAAGAGGGGCTGCAGAAAGTGAGTGATACGGCGACCCTGATCAGAACCGCCCGATGCAAGGCCGCCCAGTGATTCGACCCACCAATGGCGTCACTCGTCATCAAAGGGGCCCTGCACCCCGCCACATCACTGAAGCCACCTGCGTCGTGCCGCCGCCGGTCGAGCAGAGTCGGTTAGCGTCGTCTGAAGTCGACACAGCCGGCAGACGAGAGTGAGTCGTCTCCGTCTGTCTTTGTCACGTTACTACAGCTGTGTGGTCGCCGCTTTGATGATGTGACGGTCGGTCGGCCGGAGACAGTGCAGCCGGTGACCGAGGGACGGGAAGGTGACAGGCAGGCACAGCACACCCACACACCTTGGTTGGGTTTCGGACCAAACATTGCATCCTCTTGGGACCAAGGCGTTAGCTGGAGCTCTAGCCCTGTTCCGAGGGACATTGGAGGTCGGGTCGACCTTTTCAGAGCCCCCCCCCCCTCCGATTAATTTGAACCCACACCTACGTGGTCCAGGCCCGGCGCAAGGAACAGCAGTCGACGGCACCAGCTGTCTACTTAGAAGTGTGGCAGAACAGCACTGAGTCGTGCTGGACGAGGTCGGGTAACGACTCTCAGTTACAGCCACTGAGCAGTGGCGTCACCTCTGGCGGCTGGCCTGGCCGGCACCTCCGCCACCGTCACCACCCCGCAGGCAGCGACACCTGTCGGCAGAATTAGCCGCTGGTACCGGCCGGCGGCGGCGGCGGCGGCGGCGGGGGCGGAGGGAGAAGGCCGAGGGTCAGTGCCGCCCGGTCCGGCGTGACCCGACACACCTGGTCAGGTCGCCTGCTGTCTCGACCGAACGCCACCGTCCCAGCAGCGACAAAAGACAGCGGGTACAATGTCAACCACGACGCACAAAGTGACTGAGTTTCGCGTGAGTCGCACCGTTTTCACATCGCGCTATCTGGACATGCGCGGGCCGCCACTGCCGTCCCTCTGTCTCTTCCTATTCGGCCTTCGGGCGGTATTAACGCTCCCCTGGCTGTTGGGAGGCCTCCCCGCCCCCGCTCTCTCCCTCCTCTGTTCTCAGTGACGCGGTACTGAGCGGCTGGATTATCACAAACCTCCAGTACCCGTCAATTACAGACGTAGTTACGCCACAAACTCGTAGCGCATTATCACCCATCTCGTCCATTTAGATTATTTACGGGGGCGTACGGACGAGTGAACCGCTCGTCGGCTGCTGGCGCCGCCGGCGCTTCACATACGTATCTTCATGTGATCGCCTGTTACAGCGAACCCCAAGGGCACGGCGGAACCCCGCATCCAAAGACGCCACGAGCGTCAGTTGGACGGCTGCATGTTGCCATTGACATGCCACTGATTTATGATGATGCGGTCGGACCGTGAACGTCGTCCATTTTTCCTGAAACTGACAAACCTGCAAAGCTGAGCGGCGGCTCGGAGGGATTCAAAGTCCACACTGAAAGGGTTCAGACCATTAGGCTGTGCGGCTGATAACGATGCTTGCAACACTGCAACACGTCCGCCCCGGGGCCGGTGTGTGTGTGTGTGCGCGCACTCCACCCACGTGCCACGACTCTCCAATCCGTCCCGGCCCAGATCAGCGTCCGACGCGGCTGACAGACGCCAATCAAAACATCAGCAGAAGCCGGCGACGTGTCAAACCGAGACCGGGCGGCGCGGCGGCTGGACTCTGCATCCCACACCGCCCTCTTACGTCGACTGATGACTCGCCGCCCAACACCGGTCATCGAAGGACAGGTGCACCCAAACCCGGTCCGATCACCGGGCTAACTAAGCCGGTCCTAACCCGGGCTAACTAAACCCGGCCCGATCACCGGACTAACTAAGCCGGTCCTAACCCGGGCTAACTAAACCCGGTCCGATCACCGGGCTAACTAAGCCGGTCCTAACCCGGGCTAACTAAACCCGGCCCGATCACCGGGCGAACTAAGCCGGTCCTAACCCGGGCTAACTAAACCCGGCCCGATCACCGGGCTGACTAACCCGGTCCTAACCCGGGCTAATTAACCCGCGCTAACTAAACCCGGTCCGATCACCGGGCTAACTAACCCGGGCTAACTAAACCCGGTCCGATCACCGGGCTAACTAACCCGGTCCTAACCAGGGCTAATTAACCCGGGCTAACTATCCCGGTCCTAACCCGGGATAACTAAACCCGGTCCGATCACCGGGCTAACTAACCCGGTCCTAGCCCGGGCTAACTAAACCCGGTCCGATCACCGGGCTAACTAACCCGGTCCTAACCCGGGCTAACTAAACCCGGTCCGATCACCGGGCTAACTAACCCGGTCCTAACCCGGGCTAATTAACCCGGGCTAACTAAACCCGGTCCGATCACCGGGCTAACTAACCCGGTCCTAACCCGGGCTAATTAACCCGGGCTAACTAAACCCGGTCCGATCACCCGGTCCCAACCCGGGCTAACTAAACTCGGTCCGATCACCGGGCTAACTAACCCGGTCCTAACCCGGGCTAATTAACCCGGGCTAACTAAACCCGGTCCGATCACCGGGCTAACTAACCCGGTCCTAACCCGGGCTAACTAAACTCGGTCCGATCACCGGGCTAACTAAACCCGGTCCGATCACCGGGCTAACTAACCCGGTCCTAACCCGGGCTAATTAACCCGGGCTAACTAAACCCGGTCCGATCACCGGGCTAACTAACCCGGTCCTAACCCGGGCTAACTAAACCCGGTCCGATCACCGGGATAACTAACCCGGTCCTAACCCGGGCTAATTAACCCGGGCTAACTAAACCCGGTCCGATCACCGGGCTAACTAACCCGGTCCTAACCCGGGCCAATTAACCCGGGCTAACTAAACCCGGCCCGATCACCGGGCTAACTACCCGGTCCTAACCCGGGCTAACTAAACCCGGTCCGATCACCGGGCTAACTAACCCTGTCCTAACCCGGGCTAACTAAACCCGGTCCTAGCACCGGGCTAACTAAGCTAGCCGACGTTTCAGACGCCGGAGGCCTCGACGTGCACCGGAGTGAGTGGGTTGGGTACATTGTGCGTGCGTACAGTGCGTGCAGTCGGTGCGGTGCGTGTGCGGTGCGTGTGCGGTGCGTGTGCGGTGCGTGTGATGCCTGCGGGGACCGGCCGATAGTGAGCGTCGGTGCCATCGGTTGGACGATACGCCCGCTCTATAATCGGCCTAATAACGGGGTAATTAGTGCGTAACGAGACGGTCCGGGTGCCGTCCACAGTCATGTCCAGACCGCCGCCCCGGTACCGACCGCACCAGACCGCGGATACGTCACCGGCCCTACGGCGAATCCGGCGACGTAACGTGATATAATCTGCGTTCCTACGTCCTGGAAACGGGCCGCGAGCAATGGCGTGACACCATGCCTTGCCATATAAGGCAAATTACCGAGTGGGAGGAGCCCACACACCCACACTCACAACCACACAAGTACACGTTTTACGATTGACAGAAGAAAGCTGAATCGCTTCGCTTCGCGACATGTCTGCTGGCAAACTACAAAGACTGCTGACCACAGCTACAACAACAAAGTCTCTCATCACTTTCGATGAAAAGGAAAATCAGAAACAACGTATTCAAACCACAAAGCGGCGTATGGAGTCATTCCGTGACTGTACAATGACGTCATCCTGAAGGCACTCGGCCCACCGCCGGGCCAGATCGGCCGGATTCCATGTTTCGCTGCCACCGGTGGCGGGCCTGGCGACGCTGCCCGCACGACACACGACATGAAGGGGGCAGAGGACGCCCGGTCACACACGCGCGACACGTGTTCAAACCTCACAGTCCAGTCTAGTTCTACCCACACTACTCGCTTGTTGCAGCCAATCCAGTGCTGCCCACGCGGCGCATTCTCCTGTCCAGCTCCTGGTACCCACACGGCGCACTCTCCTGTCCAGCTCCTGGTACCCACACGGCGCACTCTCCTGTCCAGCTCCTGGTACCCACACGGCGCACTCTCCTGTCCAGCTCCTGGTATCCACACGGCGCACTCTCCTGCCCAGCTCCTGGTACGTCAGAGCAGGGCACATCGTGCGGTTAATCGGTTCGCCCGCCTCCCTTCGAGCCGATTCTTCTCAGCCGGAGGAATGAGGCCCTCCCATCCAATCTGCATGCACATTGAACCGGGCGCCGGTGGGTGCCGGTGGGCGCTGGGCAGTGGGCACGCCACCGGAGCACGCCGCGAGAGCACGGCAAGAAGCACGGCAAGTTCGCATCAGCGGCGCTGAGCACGGCAGAACGGCAGACACCCCCGCCACAACCAACCCCGTCCCATCAGATCGTCTATCGTCTATCCATCTTCAGCGGATAATCTCCAGACAAAAGAAAACTCGATTCGAATAAAAACTGTTCGGATTAAAACCGCACCTGGTTTTACCAGTCTGGTTGCTGCGGCCATGATTCGCGCTGAGCATCACCAAGGAAAACACCTTCCTTGAAGGAGCACAGCGCTGGCCTGGAACAAGTGCTCTTCCACCAACGACATCCCAATCACAGCTAATAACACAGACGGAGTAGCACAGAGCTGGGGCATTCCACGACAAATCGACACACCAAAGTGGCAAATTAACACCCTACATCTCAGATTTGATGAAACTTTGTTCAGGAGGTAATTGGGGGCCCAGAACACGCCTGTGCAATTTTCAGCTCACTCCAAACAACGATTATGGAGATATAGCCTGCGGCATTTTCACCAGATCAGAAAAACTCAATTGATATACTCCGCTTGAACTGAAGAACATTCTGGCATTTAATTTTTTTTCTTCGTGTAACTCAAACTTGTTATTTCGAGTGACCTTGACAAAAGGGCAATTATTTGTTTGATTTGTTTCCCTTTTTAAAATTGACCTCAGGGTGTCAAAAAAATGGCGGATAGGTATTTTTTATAAATGCCATTATTTTCCGTCCAAGCAATAGCTCTCGCCCTGGTGGGGGGAGTCATTTTGACCCCCTCTTAGGTTTTTCGCGAACAGCGAGAAAACGGCGGCGTGCAGCGCCGCCAAATATGGCACAGCTATTTGGGCATCAATTACTCACATATTGTGAAAGTTTTAACTTCAGGTCATCACAGGTCAGCTCACCAGGTCACGTCAAGTGACCTTACCTCCAACAATGTTTGTGGTCGTGCCAAAGCCACAGTGTTTGTCCGAGAGCTTTGAAACTTGCAGGATTTCATAAGGTCATAGGTACCTAAAATTCATTTATCTCGGATTTGTTTGTATCAGTGACCTAAGGTCAGGTCAATTTCGTGACCTCCCCAGTATAAGTCAATGGGAAATATACAAATGCTTCCTATTCAGACAATATGCATTGGGTCAGGCCAATTCTTCCAGAATCATGCTAATTTAGCTCATTATTGATGACTCAGATGCAATTGTTGCTCTGTGACCTCTGCAAAGTCAGCTGAGGTCATCTCAGGTAACTATTGATATAATAAATGTATAGACCTTGCAAATGACACCACTGTGTTTGTCTTGTCGAGTCCTTTTAACCTTTAATGACCTCTGGTGACCTCAATATTGAGCTGAGCCAAATATCGGTGTGACTCTGAAACAACTTCGCCCTGGTGGTGGTCAAAATGACCCCACCCCCACCCTCTAACTCGAAAACTGAAAGGGCTATAAAGAACAATGTTTGAAAGTTGTTGACAAGGCCATTCGAGGTTACTTCGGGTATGATTTGGCTCAGCTCAATATTGAGGCCACCAGAGGTCATCAAAGGTCAAATTTTCCAAGTGTAGGACTTTACTCCAGAAACCTCCAACTATCTCGGGAACTATGATAGCTAGGAACAAACGAGAAAAGAAAGAAAGCTTATCAAAAATTAAATCGCTGTAGGTGCCCACAAGTTTAAGCTCAGGTCTGCGTCAGTTTAGGCCCCACAGGTCACCAAAGGTCACGAGGACATTTTTCCCCAAAAAGGTTTTAATAAATATTTGTTATTGGTTAGACATATAGCAGTAATTTTAACACCAACGTTTTTGCCTTCCAAATGCGCTTCGAAGCACATTAATGGTGCCCTGGTTAGGTCAACTGAAAAAAATTACCCCAGGTCAAGGTCATTTGGTGACCCAGGTAGGACAT
>JAXIVJ010002435.1:27500-87500 GCA_036785665.1 Chirona hameri
GTGGAGTTGAGGGACCTGTGGTGTGGAGGCGAGGGGGCCTGTGGTGTGCAGGCGAGGGGCCTGTGGTGTGGGGGCCTGTGGTGTGGAGGCGAGGGGCCTGTGGTGTGCGGGAGGGGCCTGTGGTGTGGGGTGAGGGGCCTGTGGTGTGGGGCGAGGGGCCTGTGGTGTGGGGGCGAGGGGCCTGTGGTGTGGAGGCGAGGGGCCTGTGGTGTGCGGGAGGGGCCTGTGGTGTGGGGTGAGGGGCCTGTGGTGTGGGGTGAGGGGCCTGTGGTGTGGGGTGAGGGGCCTGTGGTGTGGGGCGAGGGGCCTGTGGTGTGGGGGCGAGAGGCCTGTGGTGTGGAGGCGAGGGGTCTGTGGTGTGGAGGCGAGGGGCCTGTGGTGTGGAGGCGAGGGGCATGTGGTGTGGGGGCGGGGGCAGCGGGTGTGGTTCGCTCTGCCCTCGTCAAGTAACGACATGACCCGCTTTGAGACCCACTCAATGAGGGCTGGCTTGGCTTGGCTGGTCGCCAGAAGGGCCAGGCAGAAACCCTCAGCGGGTCCGTACAGCCGCCGAGACGCATCGCTGTCCGTAGGAAGGAGCATTCATAAGCAATCGCGAAGCATGGTAAATATGACGACTCAGCAGTATGCCGAGGCGTACCACCCAGTGCACTCGTGCTGCTACTTATCATTTTGCTCTAGGATACAGTTCTGCATGGCTGCCAGATTGAGCAACACACCCAACTTGTCCAGCGATGTGTCGTATTCTCCAACAAAGCGCATCGAAGCGCATGTAGCATCGGTCCCGTAAAACCAGTGTCGCTTGGTACCCTTTATAGCCACTGCCCTGCCAGCAGCCAGTATCGAGCGCTTCGCTGCCTACCCTTTATAGTCACCGCCTGGCAAGTACCCACTGCCCTGCCAGTATCGATCGCTTCGCTGCCTACCCTTTATAGTCACCGGCTGGCAAGTACCCACTGCCCTGCCAGTATCGATCGCTTCACTGCCTACCCTTTATAGTCACCGGCTGGCAAGTACCCACTGCCCTGCCAGTATCGATCGCTTCACTGCCTACCCTTTATAGTCACCGCCTGGCAAGTACCCACTGCCCTGCCAGTATCGATCGCTTCACTGCCTACCCTTTATAGTCACCGGCTGGCAAGTACCCACTGCCCTGCCAGTATCGATCGCTTCGCTGCCTACCCTTTATAGTCACCGCCTGGCAAGTACCCACTGCCCTGCCAGTATCGATCGCTTCGCTGCCTACCCTTTATAGTCACCGCCTGGCAAGTACCCACTGCCTTGCCAGTATCGATCGCTTCGCTGCCTACCCTTTATAGTCACCGCCTGGCAAGTACCCACTGTCCTGCCAGTATCGATCGCTTCGCTGCCTACCCTTTATAGTCACCGCCTGGCAAGTACCTACTGCCCGGCCGGCAGCCGTCTGTGATTCTGAGCGCGCCAGTAGCTTTCCACGCCATCGCCTGTCCAAGTGGCTACATCTTTGATGAAGGACGAAGCCATGTGTGTATTCTACCGTGCTCTGAATCGGCCGCCCCCAGCCTTTCCGGGGTACCCCTTCCCTATCAGCAGACGGGGCGTTTTTCACGAGTTCAGCACGATCCACGTGGTCCCCAATGCCCACAAACACGATGCATATATAGCCACATAAAATACAATCGCATGGTACAGCCAGCACCGGTCGGCAGTTTTCCTCAACAGTTTTTACGTAAGCCATGTTTGAAGTCGAGGCCACACACCACACGCCAGCGCTTGGCCGCTGAGACAAAACATTTCGCCGAATAACACGCACATTATAATGAAGGCACGGGTTCGTTCAGCGAGCCGCTTTTGGGCAAACGCGCCAAGTCACTCCGAAAGCAGCGGATGAATGATATGAATCATGCCCATGACTGGGCGAGTGACGGGCCGGACGCAAACAAAAATCAGACGCAAAATACTCGCTTCGATGTAGAGTTTGATAACGGAGCGACAAAAGAAGGGAGAACGCCACATTTTTTTCAAACAGACATTCCGGTGCCATTGTTGTCATTACATCCAAAAACGAGGACAATATTAATCTGGTAGATTCTGAAGTATTTCCTTGCATGCCAAAACCGCGATCACTGGATGAGCGATAGATTTAAGCGACCAAAGTGACACTAAAACTCGGTTTCCGAATACCTGCAAGGCATTAGGTAACGTCGGCAGTTGACAGCGGTTTACAGGGCGGAGACTAGTCCAGCCGTGCTTTATTCCGAGACCGAATATTAATATTATTATCATCGCCTTTTTAGACGGAACTATTTAGAAGAAGACAAAATCAGCATCAGGACCAGGGACTCTAAGCGAAGCCTTTAAAGGGAATGTTTCACCTTTCTGAAAGTTGTCAAATACACGCTGGTTGTAATCGGAAATATGAAGTAAGTCCTGCTGAAAACGAGGGTGATATTTTTCTATCGAAAGGTCACTTGTCTTTATACAAATCATTTTTGTTTATTTATTTGGGATGATAACATCATTATTGAGCTATCAGAGAGCTATAGATTAACCTTTAAGCTGCCAAATATATGGCACAATCGTTTCAGAAAATTCTGGAGACTTAAATATAAACATTGTGGAACTGTGTCTTCTCCCGCACAGAACACAATTGACGAGTGCGAGGCATTGCGATAGCTCAATATTTATCAAACAAAAACAATCAATCTATAACTGAGACTTCAAACAACGCGAAAAACTTCCACTTGGACCGCAACCTATCGCGTTGGCCGTTGTTTACATCGTACTCGCCAAGGTTCCGAGAAATACAGCCTACAGGTCGTCTGACTTCCAGGACCAACAATCTTGAAGTGGCTGTCAGCCAATCAGCGGCGGGACTTGCATAGACCCCCTTTTGCAAATTCAAAATTAAATTGTTTAAAAATTGATAAGTCTTGGGGAAAATGACCTTAATAATTTAGACTTTTCAATAACGGCCAAAGATAATGGCTATCTCAGTTCAAAACCAATACAAAGGGGAAAAACGATTCCCTTTAAAGGGATTATACATTTTTTTCCCCAGAATAATTGAGTTGCATAGTAAAACGTACTTATAAAGGTGGTAGAAGTCCCACGGTAGCCACATTTTTCTGGAACCGACCTCTTCTGCACGTAAGGACATTTCAAAGTGCGCGGTGATGCCACCGCGTATTTTCTGCAGGACCGGCTGAGGCAGAGCTAGTCGTCTCTTTTATGCTAATAAAAACACCTCACTTATGGTATATTTCCGGTAAAATAAGCAATATTTGAAAGAAAATAAACTTGTTTTGTTCCAACGACAGCAGCAGTTACCTAGTTTCCCCATAAAATTATATATTTTTCATGAATTTTCATGACAAAAAGTTAATACGCCACCACCAAATTCTCAACGCCAAAGGCCAAAGATAAGAAAAACACAAAAACACAAAACCTCAACGAACAGTGTGTAGTAATACAAAGTCCCGTCAGTTTTGAATTGCACAATAATTTTGTGATCCAGTGTAGGACTTGCAGATAATTCAAAACTCTAAAATTGATCTTAGATAAAAGTGGTGGACAGTAGTGCCGATCAAGTACTCGTTATCTGATACTAGTCTCGAAAAACGCCCAAGTTTTAACGCTGATAATTGCTGAAATAATGGACTAAATGAGCATTGAGGTCTGTTATATGTTTTAAACGTGTTTAAAGCTCATAGAACTGTAAAAGAGTGCATTTACTTTCAGGACGGAAACCCGTATAATCCCTTTAAGAAACCAAACATACTAACTAAGAGCAAACTAAGAAATTAACAAACTGAGAAACCAAAGTAGTGATCGAACGCATCTCCATGCTAACTGGAGCAGCAACACATAACACCAATCATCCACACCTCCCACCTCCCAGCCTACTCCAATCATCTGCCGCCGCCCCGTCACAGATGACAGAAGCAACATCGCGTGCCCACCGACCGGCTACAGTGGAAAACTGCGCCTACAAACAGAAGTCGACCGACTTTTCCGCCAGCCACCGGGAGCAGCCGTCGGCAGCGGGCGGCTCGGTCACCCCACCCGCGCGCCGCCACCGCCAGCTACCTAAAGCACGCCACCACCGACCGGCGACACACGAAGACAACACGTCGGCGGCGGTGGCGCGCGGCAGCGCAGGAGATCGCCGCTCGCGATTTCCTCGTGTCTCCTCGCGCGACACGGGGCCGCCATGTTAGAACAATCGCCGCCAGATGCGGCGATTGCGGCGATTGTGGCGTTACACGGCCGCGATCCATCATCCTCCGCTGCCCCGGTCCGTCCAGGCCTGGTTCGTTACACCGACACGAACACGAAGGGGTCAGACGGGCGGCGGACGTGCCGGCGACTGCAGCAGCAGCGGGGTTGTGGAGGGAAGGCGGTCAGGCCCGTTCCCGGGTTTGTTTACTGAGGTAGAATCGGTGACCGCACGACCAGCTGAGTGATGCTGATGTTGAGTAACGCGACGCAAGAAGAGTTCTAGCCAAGTGTTCGGAAAACGCTTGCATGGAAGCTTTCACGATGTTCATGCTCAATAAAACGATATGAATTCCGATGTTTGTCGTTTCCCCATAAAGCTTAGCACGACTAGCCCCAGGTCCGAAGAAGTACTACATTTGACCTAAGCAGCGAATAGGCATGGTTTACAGGAGAATGTTATCAGTAGTGCCACCGCAGTGACCTTCTGACCTTCCCCCATCTAACACTGACGACGCTCTTGCTTCAGAAGCGTCCAACATCATCCGACTCATTGTTCACATTCAGCAACACGACCTCCCGGCACGAGCGAGGAAAACCGCTGCTGCACCGAGCACAGAACAAAGGCACAGAAGGAAGATGGCAGCCGGTTATCTGGATCCATCTTGCAGAAGGCTATACCATCACGCGTCCTGCCGGTCCCGTCCTGTTAATTGGCACGCGCGAGTCACTCGCCAGCTGTTTCGCAGTAATAGACGCTGGCAAATGTAGCCAGTTACACGATCATCGAAATGGACAGCTTCGCTGACAGCCCCAGCCCCCACCTGTAGCCTCGATACCACCACTCCCTGAATTGCATGCAGGCACATCGTAAAATGGTGTCAATCGCACTGGCTTAGTTCATAAATCGCCGGGTAGAGCTTGATGGCAGCCGAGCGCCTTTCTGGGTAGGGACAAGTCAGCTATAAAAATAGATCCACCCATCGAGTCTGAATCGGTTCCACACCACAGGTGACGAGTAGGTTGCCTGTGGTGTGGTTTCAGTGTGTACGTCAATGTACACACTGAAAACACAGCAAAATGGACCTTCAATCGTGTTATGGCGATGTAGCTACAAAACGATACGGCGCGTTCAATGTGATTTTTCCACGTACAATTCATTCACAGGCAGATGCCACATCGTGAATGGAGCGGAGCTGCTTCAATGAAGCCCTCGTTTGAAGGGGGCGGTAAATATTTATACAGCAAATCTCCCAAATCTAACCTCCAACGCAACGGAGCCTTGCAGAAGAAAAGGCATAGAGACAATACGCAAGTAAGTACAAACATAAAGCTATGACGTAGCCTTTGCGACACACAAAACTGTCTTGGGTCGGTACTTTGAGTATGATCGTCTGGGCCACAGGAGCAAACCAGTAAGTTCCCAGAGTAGTGACAAAACGAGACCCCCATCAGCAGCGCGTGCCAAACCTAACCCCGACACGTGCCTGTCACACCTGAGACAGCCGCCGCGTCCATCCCGCGTCTCCGATAACCAGTGTGATGTGCCGCCTGCCATGTACCCCCGAGCGGCGGGTCACGGGGCACCGCAGCACGTGCCAGCAGACGCCGCACGGTCAGACGGGGAGGGGCGGAGCCGTGCACGGCAGTCAGACGGGGAGGTGCGGAGCCGTCCACGGCGGTCAGACGGGGAGGGGCGGAGCCGTCCACGGCGGTCAGACGGGGAGGGGCGGAGCCGTCCACGGCGGTCAGACGGGGAGGGGCGGAGCCGTCCACGGCGGTCAGACGGGGAGGGGAGGAGCCGTCCACGGCGGTCAGATGGAGAGGGGCGGAGCCGTCCACGGCGGTCAGACGGGGAGGGGAGGAGCCGTCCACGGCGGTCAGACGGGGAGGGGAGGAGCCGTCCACGGCGGTCAGACGGGGAGGGGCGGAGCCGTCCACGGCGGTCAGACGGGGAGGGGCGGAGCCGTCCACGGCGGTCAGACGGGGAGGGGCGGAGCCGTCCACGGCGGTCAGACGGGGAGGGGAGGAGCCGTCCACGGCGGTCAGATGGAGAGGGGCGGAGCCGTCCACGGCGGTCAGACGGGGAGGGGAGGAGCCGTCCACGGCGGTCAGACGGGGAGGGGAGGAGCCGTCCACGGCGGTCAGACGGGGAGGGGCGGAGCCGTCCACGGCGGTCAGACGGGGAGGGGCGGAGCCGTCCACGGCGCACAGTGGGCTAAAAGAGGATTTAGCCTCGCGAAACCTATTAACCCCTATAACTTGTTTACCTTACAACATGCATCAACCAGTAAAACATCATTAGAAAGCCAATTCATCAAGGAATACATTACGTTAAATAGCAGACATGTTGCAGGGCCTTTGTAACGCGGGGATTGCATGCAAGTTGCAATATAGAACATTAGGGTTACAATTTGGATCTCCTCGGATCTCCGGAATTACTGATCCGATTTTACCAATTCAAACGGCATTCGATGTCCCTTGAAAATTCGTGGGGGAAACCTAATATTGTTGGCCTTGGGGTCACCGATGATGTCACAGGTCACGTCAAAGACACAATGTTTGACCGTGTCATAAAGGTCTCGATGGATGGAATTGTCGCGCTAAATTGCGAAACACATAAGCAGTCAATAAATCGGTACGATTCGTGTGTCTGACACTTCTAAGTACCATTCTAAGCTTTTTATGACCTTGGGTCAGGTCAAGGTTATCCGAGGTCACGAGTTCAAACTGCCGATTACGGTCATTAGGCGTTGTAACACATGTGTATGGGTTCGTTTTTCGTCTCGAACCCGAAAAATGACCCTATAACATTGTTTATTCCATAGAAATAGAATTAAAAAGCAAAAACGTAAATTCATTTTTTTATGCTTGGTAATGCTGTGAGAGGTGGTGGATTTTTGTCTTTGAAAGGTCATAAGTAAGGTATTTTTGACGATATCGACTTCAAATTTGGTACACATATTCACTGGACACATCTCGATCACATATAATCCAGTGTTGGATAACTGATTTGTTTGGAAAATATTGCAAAAACTATATTTTTGGGTCTTTGGATTTCTCAAACTTTTGAATTTCAATAAAACTCGAAAATCCGAGATTGCAGTTTGATAGCCAAATCTATTCTCAGTCATCTGGTATATGATAATTGAATTTGTCTTATAAAATGCACTTTTGACAGCGTATTTTGCAAACCCTTATTTTTCAACAAAAACCGCAGAACATGACGTCACTCTGACGTCATTCCCGGTTGACCTATCATAAGCTAATCTTTTTTCTTCAACAAACATGTGTAAAATTGATGTGAGAGAGGGTACTGAAAGTTTGGTGACGATACCCGTGTTGGTTTAGGAGATATCGCAAAATAACGGTGGAAAGGGGGGGGGGGGGAGGAGCAAACGTGTGTTTGGTCCCCCCCCCCCATTAACTCGCGGGTTAATATGATTTTGCAACACTAATAATTTTAATAACGTGCAATAATGAGGTTTTTGAGGTATCCAGAAAACGTTATCGGCAGCGTTCGAAACGTTTCGCTTGTTCGCTGACTGGCCTTTGCTGACTTGTTTAATGTTTGCTTTGTTTATGTTTGTTTGCCATGTTGAGAGATCGTACATTTTCACACAAATTGTGCAAATTTGCCATCATAAATGTATTCCTGCTTTGAATTAGAGTTAGGCTTTTCCACATCATGGAAATATGGTATATGGTATGTGGTCAGAACTTGAAAGATAAGTATCTGTTGTAGAACTTGGGGGACGACTATAATGGCTATCCCAAATGGATAACCCAACATTTTGCTCTTGGTGTATCCTCGGGGTGTACAAGACAAATACATGCAATTAGTACATATCTGCTACAAGCACAACTGCTAAATGCGCAATGCATTGTACCATATTGTATATTGGTCTTCCGAGGGCCAATCGTCTCAGATAAACGCATTAATATTATTCGAATCGTTCAAAAACGAAACCTAGGTATATTTGATAACTCGGTTCCGGTAAGCTTGGACAAAACATTTTTTTTTTGCCATGTCCTTAGATGCTTCGGCAGCTGTACATTTCACCATATTTATTATTTACGCATGTATACTTTATGGGACTATTCCAGGTAGAGGTAGACCTTGTTCATGAACCTTACATTTATTTAATTATTCACACCTTCCACAGCACTATGACGAGTTACAGCTAGTCACTATCACTGCTGCTGTGACGCTCTGCTGTGATGCTGTGACAGTCTGTCCACCGGCCAATGAGGACGCTCTGCTGTGATGCTGTGCCAGTCTGTTCACCGGCCAATGAGGACGCTCTGCTGTGATGCTGTGACAGTCTGTTCACCGGCCAATGAGGACGCTCTGCTGTGATGCTGTGACAGTCAGTTCACCGACCAATGAGGACGCTCTGCTGTGATGCTGTGACAGTCTGTTCACCGGCCAATGAGGACGCTCTGCTGTGATGCTGTGACAGTCTGTTCACCGGCCAATGAGTCCGCTTCTGAGTCCGCTGTAGTTTGGTGATGGTTTTATATCATCGTTGAAATATAAACCTACAAATGCGAGCTTAGATCATATACCATGCGCTGGTTTCCTACACCCGGGCGCTCAAGTAAATACGGAAACTTCTAGCAAAATGTTACATAAAAGGCTGAGGCGCAAGTTTGCGCAACTTTTTCGAGCCTGACCCGTTATATAAGATCCCAGTGCACATCCTGTTGCTAGTTTTGATTCGCTACCTGATGATACTTATGATATCGGCACTATCGAATTTAATTATATTAATTTTAGGCATCAACAGAGATAAGGCGATATATTTAATATTTATTTGGCTTATTGATTTGCTCAATCTTCTAGATCTAACTATCATATGCACGACAACATATCATTACATCACACTATAACACACTAGGTGCGGAAAATGCAAGCATATTGCCTCATCATCACATTTGCCAGAACTTTAAATCGCCTGTGAATGATGAGTTTTTAAAGGTGATGTGAACTCTTGTGTTTGAGGTCCCATTCCTCTACGAAAAAAACATCGAATGAACAAATAATGTGATATTGGTGATCAATGGACATTTTGCAGTCTATTGCTATACATTTGTTATCACACTCCTCGGTATTTTTTTTTTTTTTGGAGTTCCGCGAGGCTAGACCGGCCGGAACGCCCACTGTGCGGCGGTCAGACGGGGAGGGGCGGAGCCGTCCACGGCGGGTCCGGGGGCACCGCAGCACGTGCCAGCAGACGCCGTGCGGTCAGACGGGGAGGGGCGGAGCCGTCCACGGCGGGTCCGGGGGCACCGCAGCACGAGCCAGCAGACGCCGTGCGGTCAGACGGGGAGGGGCGGACCCGTCCACGGCGGGCTAATTGATCTCACCGAATATTGGTATTACACACGCCACACCGATTATACGGTGCATTGGGCAGCTTCAGTCAAGGCTGTGCACTAAGGCGATGGGTGCGGGATTGAGCAATGCGTATTGCAAGCGAGCAATGAGTATTATTTCGAAGTTTTTATGCGATTGCGATGCAGTAAATATTGTTGCGATATAACAGTAACATCAAAATAATCACAACTTGGGGAAATTTTAAAAAAAACTGTCGGAAATTGTCATGTTCCTTTAGGAATACAAAAACACGTCTTTAGGGAGTGCAGTTTGCTGTGTGTCTGATGGAAAAATGGAAAACAAGCGCAGAATATAAACCGCTGAGCGCTGTAGTAAAAGGCTGCGCGTTAGATGACACAGGCAGCATGTCGGAAGATCAGCCGACCTCTGCCGACAGGACACTGACCAAGCCCTGCATTGTCCGCGGCTGTGTCGACACTGGTGACACTGGTGACGCGGGGGTGACCATGTCCGCCGCATGCTGTCCATGTGGCCACGACTGACCGGCTCAGCCTGTCGCCCACCGCCCACACCATTGTTCCCGGTACAGCATTTATCAGCGTCCCATTGTCCCACCGTGCGTCAGTCCCGAGTGTCCCCGAGCTCTCTCAGCTCCGCTCAGACAACAGAGCGACGCGGCGGGCGGGGCCGGGGCGAGGGCGGAGACGGAGACGGAGACGGAGACGGAGACGGAGACGGAGACGGAGACGGAGACGGAGACGGAGACGGAGAGGGGACGGGGTGGAGAGGGGACGGGGTGGAGAGGGGACGGAGACGGAGTGGAGAGGGGACGGGGTGGAGAGGGGACGGAGTGGAGAGGGGACGGGGTGAAGAGGGGACGGGGTGGAGAGGAGTCGGGTGGGGAGGGGACGGAGAGGAGACGGAGACGGAGAGGGGACGGGGTGGAGAGGGGACGGGGTGGAGAGGGGACGGGGTGGAGAGGGGACGGAGACGGAGACGGAGTGGGGAGGGGACGGGGTTGGAGAGGGGACGGAGTGGAGAGGGGACGGGGTGAAGAGGGGACGGGGTGGAGAGGAGTCGGGTGGGGAGGGGACGGAGACGGAGACGGAGTGGAGAGGGGACGGGTGGAGAGGGGACGGGTGGAGCGGGGACGGGTGGAGAGGGGACGGAGTGGAGAGGGGACGGGGTGGAGAGGGGACGGAGTGGAGAGGGGACGGAGTGGAGAGGGGACGGAGTGGAGAGGGGACAGGGTGGAGAGGGGACGGGGTGGAGAGGGGACCGGGTGGAGAGGGGACGGGGTGGAGAGGAGACGGGGTGAAGAGGGGACGGGGTGAAGAGGGGACGGGGTGGAGAGGGGGCGGGGCGGGGGCGGAGACGGAGTGGAGAGGGGACGGGGTGGAGAGGGGACGGGGTGGAGAGGGGACGGGGTGGAGAGGGGACGGGGTGGAGAGGGGACGGGGTGGAGAGGGGACGGGGTGAAGAGGGGAAGGGGTGGAGAGGGGACGCGGTGGAGAGGGGACGGGGTGGAGAAGGGACGGGGTGAAGAGGGGACGGGGTGGAGAGGGGACGGGGTGGAGAGGGGACGGGGTGAAGAGGGGACGGGGTGGAGAGGGGACGCGGTGGAGAGGGGACGGGGTGGAGAGGGGACGGGGTGAAGAGGGGACGGGGTGAAGAGGGGACGGGGTGGAGAGGGGACGGGGTGGAGAGGGGACGGGGTGGAGAGGGGACGGGGTGAAGAGGGGACGGGGCGGAGAGGGGACGGGGTGGAGAGGGGGACTGCGGCGTGGCGGGGGGGGGGGGGCGGATACGGAGACGGGTGGAGAGGGGACGGGGTGGAGAGGGTGTGGGGGGAGGGATGGCACGTACCTGGTTCTGGATGTCAGAGATCTTGGCCCAGGAGAACTCGAACTCGTTAAGCGGGACTTTGGCGTGCTTCAAGAAGCGCAGGAAGCCGAGCTCCTCGGGTCGCAGGATGAGGAGCGCGTGTCCGCGGCCTCCCATACCACGCGCCGTCCGGCCCACGCGGTGGATGTATTCCTGCGGAATGTCGGGTCAGCGGGTCAGCATAACACGTCCATACAGCGGGGATCAGCGGGGCCTATCTCACACAGCGGGTCACACAGGGGTCAACAGGCCATACATAGGGGATCAGCGGGCCCATCTCACACATCGGGTCACACAGGGGTCAGAAGGCTCATACACACAGGTTCGCAGAGTCCAGTAATACGCGTTGTGCCGCGCACACGGTATACTCCTGAAGACGACATGTGCCGCGCACACGGTATACTCCTGAAGACGACATGTGCCGCGCACACGGTATACTCCTGAAGACGACATGTGCCGCGCACACGGTATACTCCTGAAGACGATATGTGCCGCGCACACGGTATACTCCTGAAGACGACATGTGCCGCGCACACGGTATACTCCTGAAGACGATATGTGCCGCCACACGGTATACTCCTGAAGACGATATGTGCCGCGCACACGGTATACTCCTGAAGACGATATGTGCCGCGCACACGGTATACTCCTGAAGACGATATGTGCCGCGCACACGGTATACTCCTGAAGACGACATGTGCCGCGCACACGGTATACTCCTGAAGACATGTGCCGCGCACACGGTATACTCCTGAAGACGATATGTGCCGCGCACACGGTATACTCCTGAAGACGATATGTGCCGCGCACACGGTATACTCCTGAAGACGATATGTGCCGCGCACACGGTATACTCCTGAAGACGACATGTGCCGCGCACACGGTATACTCCTGAAGACGACATGTGCCGCGCACACGGTATACTCCTGAAGACGACATGTGCCGCGCACACGGTATACTCCTGCAGACGACATGTGCCGCGCACACGGTATACTCCTGAAGACGACATGTGCCGCGCACACGGTATACTCCTGAAGACATGTGCCGCGCACACGGTATACTCCTGAAGACGATATGTGCCGCGCACACGGTATACTCCTGAAGACGACATGTGCCGCGCACACGGTATACTCCTGAAGACGATATGTGCCGCGCACACGTATACTCCTAAAGATATGTGCCGCCACACGGTATACTCCTGAAGACGATATGTGCCGCGCACACGGTATACTCCTGAAGACGATATGTGCCGCGCACACGGTATACTCCTGAAGACATGTGCCGCGCACACGGTATACTCCTGAAGACATGTGCCGCGCACACGGTATACTCCTGAAGACGACATGTGCCGCGCACACGGTATACTCCTGAAGACGATATGTGCCGCGCACACGGTATACTCCTGAAGACGATATGTGCCGCGCACACGGTATACTCCTGAAGACGACATGTGCCGCGCACACGGTATACTCCTGAAGACGATATGTGCCGCGCACACGGTATACTCCTGAAGACGATATGTGCCGCGCACACGGTATACTCCTGAAGACGACATGTGCCGCGCACACGGTATACTCCTGAAGACGACATGTGCCGCGCACACGGTATACTCCTGAAGACGACATGTGCCGCGCACACGGTATACTCCTGAAGACGATATGTGCCGCGCACACGGTATACTCCTGAAGACGATATGTGCCACGCACACGGTATACTCCTGAAGACGACATGTGCCGCGCACACGGTATACTCCTGAAGACGACATGTGCCGCGCACACGGTATACTCCTGAAGACATGTGCCGCGCACACGGTATACTCCTGAAGACGATATGTGCCGCGCACACGGTATACTCCTGAAGACGATATGTGCCGCGCACACGGTATACTCCTGAAGACGACATGTGCCGCGCACACGGTATACTCCTGAAGACGACATGTGCCGCGCACACGGTATACTCCTGAAGACGATATGTGCCGCGCACACGGTATACTCCTGAAGACGACATGTGCCGCGCACACGGTATACTCCCGAAGACGATATGTGCCGCGCATACGGTATACTTCTGAAGACGACATGTGCCGCCACACGGTATACTCCTGAAGACGATATGTGCCGCGCACACGGTATACTCCTGAAGACGACATGTGCCGCGCACACGGTATACTCCTGAAGACGACATGTGCCGCGCACACGGTATACTCCTGAAGACGATATGTGCCGCGCACACGGTATACTTCTGAAGACGACATGTGCCGCGCACACGGTATACTCCTGAAGACATGTGCCGCGCACACGGTATACTCCTGAAGACGATATGTGCCGCGCACACGGTATACTCCTGAAGACGATATGTGCCGCGCACACGGTATACTCCTGAAGACGATATGTGCCGCGCACACGGTATACTTCTGAAGACATGTGCCGCCACACGGTATACTCCTGAAGACGACGGTCACACAGGCGGGTTGGACTACAGCTTACTGAATGCCAGGGAACCGCAAGCCAGCCTTACTCTGTGGTCACTTGGGTCTAACACAGACCACACTTACGTAGTTACTGGTTAATTACGTAATATGAACATCAATATGCCAGCTTCATATGTGTGTTCCGGAGCCTTCTCACTGAATTGCAGACAAGTGAAATAAGCGTATTTGACTTGGCATTCTCTGGAATTATTTGTTTCTGACAATAGGGACAAACCATCGACATACGGTGATAGCCTAAAGTTCATCATAAGTTTTTGATAGCCGATTATTGGCAAATTTGTGTCAATCAGAGTAGGAAAATGATGCCAGTCGGTGGTCCAGGATTATTTTGGCTTCTGGGCGCCGTTTCCGCTCAGATAAATTGGTACCCAAGAGTCATTTCTTTGTATTTATTTCACCAGTTTCACCCCTTCAACTCCCGGTGTTGGTTTGATGCGTAAATTGTAAATACAAACTAATTGATGACGGCAATTACAGGTGCAAAGCGTCCCGAGGCGCGTGGGCGCCAAGTGACCACAAGCAGTCGGTGCGCCCTAAAACCCTAATCAACCTCATCATCACCACGTCCTGAGGCGAGCAACATACAGCTTTATTGAAGACAAAATCACTGCTATATCTACCTAATTGAACAAGATTAGATAGACTGACCGGTTGAGTGAATTTCCATCTTTACGTCAAGGTGAATTGATTCATAAAACTAGATTGCCACTAATCGCATTATGTTGCAAATACGAGCAATGCATATTTGCAATGACAACCGTGCCAATCAACATCCAATAAGTACCTAGCCTCCAGCATTGCACCGGAATAATCGCATGTCAGCTTCTGCCATCGTAAAGAACACCTTTCTCGAACGAGCGCAACTCTTGAACTTTCAATCCACATTACCGAGCAATGTCCGCATGCACTTTGATTACCGAGCGGGCGCGAAGCGCCCGTGAGGTTTCACGTCAACTTACTAGACCAGTAAAACGCCTTTTTGGGCGATGACCGAGCGGGCGCGCTCTGGTAAAGGTTTGACAGGTTTGAAATATGAAACGGTACGGGAGCAAACGTGGTGGTAACACATAGTCCTTTTAGTCCTCCATAAAAATTGCCTGGCCTCCATGCATGCCAACATAAAAAAGTTTTACTAAATTATTTATGATCTTGCTCGAATCCGCCAAAAGGGAGTACGAGCGAGCATGCGGCGAGCGTTGCATGCTTCAGCGTATACAAAACGAATGCTTAGATTAATAATATCATTTTTGATCAATAATGATTTTTGTTCATTTCGACGTTTGCGTTTGCCAGCGCTGTGGTACCACCCCTATCAGTCCGCCCCTGTATCTCAGTTGGGCGAGCGCTGGGCTTCTGACCTCACCCGGTAGTGGCAGCCCGGGTTCGAGACGCTTCGGCGCTCGCTATTTTCCCCCGACTGGGATGGCCTGTGGCCGGTGGCAGCGGTCGCACTCAAGGTCAGGTGACGTCAGAGGGCGGGGCGGACCGTGTCCAGGTATGTCGGGCACGTACAACTTTCGCTTCTAAATTCTGCCCGACGCCCAGGGGGTGTCATGGCTATCTCCGTAACGTGTCCACCCTGTCCCATGGCGTCATTTGACAGCTCGATTTCCACCAATGGGGTGGCCGAATCGGGAGAAGCGTATTTCTTTTCGTAGACCGTCTCGTGGCACTTCTCGGTCTACCAAAAAGAATTAGGCCTTCGACCGGCGCGGCCGCCATGTTTTTTTTTACGGTGGCGCATTCGTCACTCAACGATCTTCAACATAATTGTAGGTGAAACAAGTGTAATCCAGATGTAAAAATAATTTCACCTGATATATACTACTACAAAGTATCCTCAAGTCACAGTACTTCATCAACAACCAGGTGAAATAATACAAAATTCGCACTTCAACCAAAAACAGCATCCAGCGACAGTTCCCGTGGCCAAAATCCAAACAATGCCTTATATGGGCATGGGCCTCGCTCGGTTGCATGCCTTGCTTTAACATCGTCTAGCGGCTCACCCTTGCTATTTAGGAGAAAATGTCCCAAAAGCGAGCTGTAGAGGACGTTTCAATCTATCATTTAGTGCTCAATTGATCCCTCTGGCACCTAAGGTATGCAAATGGTAGGACGCGAAAGTAGGCCGATTTAACACTATTTGAATAGGGAGCGTGTGACGTCACGTGCCCATGACATCACGCATTTCGCTGCCTACCCCGGACGGGTCTACCTAGTCTCTATGGCCTTGCCCGACGCCAGGAATCGCTTGATCGGGTGGTGGGGCCAGGGCCTGCGCAACAAGCTATGCTTAGCGCGGGGCCTGACCTCGGAAATCCACCCATTCAAAAACATTCGGACTAAATTTAAAAAAGGGGACCTTATCCAGTGGTGAAAACCCGATCTCAATTCGAGCAGTGGTTGCAAAGTTATTAGCTTCCGAAAAGCGTCTGTACGGCCGGTTCGGGCCGGTTCGGGCCGTGTCGGGTTAAATGTAAATTTGTTACCGATCGGGCGCGAAGCGCCCGTGAGGTTTCTCGTTAACTTACTAGACAAATGTACATTTGACCCGGCCCGACCCGGCCGTACAGACGCTTTTTTGAAGCTAATAACTTTGCAACCACTGCTCCGATTAAGATCGGGCTTTCACCATTGGATAGGACCATCAAATCAATTTTGATGTTGGTATGGTGCTTTCTGATAGAGGTGGTATCACAGCGCGTGGCACATGCAAACGTCGAAATTAACAAAAATCATTATTGATCAAAAATGGTTTGATTTATCTAAGCATTAATTTATACGATGTAGCATGCAGCGCTCAAGACGTACTTCCTTTTGGCGGATTCGAGAAAGGAGATCATGAACAATTGAATACCAGTAAAACGCCTTTTTGGGCGATGACCGAGCGGGCGCGCTCTGGTAAAGCTAAAACAGGTTTGAAATATGAAACGGTACGGGAGCACACGTGGTAGTAACACATAGTCCTTTTAGTCATCCATAAAAATTGTCAGGCCTCAATGCATGCAAACATACAAATTAAGTTGTATTAAATTGTTCATGATCTCCTTTCTCGAATCCGCCAAAAGGGAGTACGTCCTGAGCGCTGCATGCTTCAGCGTATACAAAATTAATGCTCAGATTAATAATGCCATTTTTGATCAAGAATGATTTTGGTTCATTTCGACGTTTGCGTGTGCCACGCGCTGTGGTACCACCCCCTATCAGAACGCACCATACCAAAATCAAAATTGATTTGATGGTCCTATCCAATGGTGAAAACCCCTATCTCAATCGGAGCAGTGGTTGCAAAGCTATTAGCTTCCGAAAAGCGTATGTACGGCCGGTTCGGGCCGGGTCAAATGTAAATTTGTCTAGTAAGTTGACGAGAAACCTCACGGGCGCTTCGCACCCGCTCGGTAACAACTGAATTTGTATGTAGTTTGTCCCAGGAGTTATTAAGTTACCCAGGGAAGCAACAGATACCGCTCAGTTACTGCCGATTAAGGCGTTTTACTGGTTTATACGAGAGATTATGTTAAAACGATAGTTCATTGCTATGCACAGAAGGTACACAATATCCAATTATTCCTGACGTAAGAAACGCTATTAAAACGTTTAGCTAAATGCCGGATGGCGTTAGTTCCAGCAGTAACTAGTAAATGCACTAATGTTTGTTGGCTCAAGAACACACCAACACCCGAAGACTGACTGACTGACTGACTGACTGACTGACTGACTGACTGACTGACTGACTGACTGACTGACTGACTGACTGACTGACTGACTGACTGACTGACTGACTGACTGACTGACGACGACGACGACGACGACGACGACGACGACGACGACGACGACGACGACGACGACGACGATGACGATGACGATGACGACGATGACGATGACGATGACGATGACGATGACGATGACGATGACGATGACGATGACGATGACGATGACGATGACGATGACGATGACGATGACGATGACGATGACGATGACGATGCTGATGCTGATGCTGATGCTGATGCTGATGCTGATGCTGATTCTGATGCTGATGCTGATGCTGATGCTGATGCTGATGCTGATGCTGATGCTGATGCCGATGCTGATGATGCTGATGATCATTATTGTAGTTTTACGATGCACTGACTATTTGGCATACTAACCAGCCTACACACAGCATGCTAACGCGGGCCAGTTGAATGTTGATTGACTAATACAGCTAAACGATTAATTCGCCTCTGGAATGATTTCAATCTTAAGATTAGATCTGCAATAGCCCAGGTTACAACAGCCACGAGGCAAGACGCACACAAATGAACTACTTCTGAAAGGAAGCAAGAGTCAACAGATTATCTGACATCATTAATCACGCACAATCGAAGAATAATGATACCATAGACCGAAAAATGAAGAGCAGAAAATCATCGAGCCCAAGCCCGCACTTAAATACCAGTTACGATCCAAATCGACGTCAAAAGCGACTGCATTATATCGCAAAAAGCCGCTAAATTGACTGCACGACGGAGCGTGCCGGCGATATAATTAATAGAGACAGGTGTCCATTGTTCTGCGGTGGTGTGACCGGGTCTGTCCCGGGCGGCGCCGGTCCCTACACTCGTCCGCCCGTCCCGTCCTGTCCTGTCCCGTCCCGTCCCGTCCCGTCCCGTCCCGTCCCGTCCCGTCCTACGTCCTACGTCCTACGTCCTACGTCCTACGTCCTACGTCCTACGTCCTACGTCCTACGTCCTACGTCCTACGTCCTACGTCACGTCCCGTCCCGTCCTACGTCACGTCACGTCCCGTCACGTCACGTCACGTCCCGTCCCGTCACGTCCCGTCCCGTCACGTCACGTCACGTTCGCGGCACGACCCAGCCCAGCCAGAGTAGTGCCCTAAAAACGGATATTTTGGGTGGAGAACGGCACCCAATTCAGAAAACTTTCCCATTCCTTTTCTCCTACTTTGATTATAATTTTCCATTTATTCGTTACTATAACCTCCACCAGACAAAGTCAATCAGTAATGTTTGCTTTTAACACTCATGTTCCCCCACTCGCCATTAAGCTGAGTATATCTTACTCAGGTATACATTTGGTTAATTTTCCCAGTCATGATTTTCAGCTTGAATTTGTACGTGACATGGTCTTTGATGTTAGAGTTTCCCTTCTTTATCGTCTTCTTTATGCAGAATTTCCCATTTAGCATGCCAACTCAAAACCAATCGAAGCTCTCCGAGCCAGAGCCAGAGCCACCACAGCTGCCCAGTCTCCCCGTCTGTCCCGTCCTCGGTCCTCGGTCCTGATCGCCCAGCCAGGGCCAGTCTTCGGCTCTGAGTCCGCTCCTCGCTGTGTCCCACGGTAAGGCGTCACGTTCCCGTCATGTCCCCTATCCCCACGCCGCGGTTAGAACGCCACTGTCATGTCCCCTGTCCCCACGCCGCGGTTTGAACGCCACTGTCATGTCCCCTGTCCCCACGCCGCGGTTAGAACGCCACTGTCATGTCCCCTGTCCCCACGCCGCGGTTAGAACGCCACTGTCATGTCCCCTGTCCCCACGCCGCGGTTAGAACGCCACTGTCATGTCCCCCGTCCCCACGCCGCGGTTAGAACGCCACTGTCATGTCCCCTGTCCCCACGCCGCGGTTAGAACGCCACTGTCATGTCCCCTGTCCCCACGCCGCGGTTAGAACGCCACTGTCATGTCCCCTGTCCCCACGCCGCGGTTAGAACGCCACTGTCATGTCCCCTGTCCCCACGCCGCGGTTAGAACGCCACTGTCATGTCCCCTGTCCCCACGCCGCGGTTAGAACGCCACTGTCATGTCCCCTGTCCCCACGCCGCGGTTAGAACGCCACTGCCGTGTCCCCCGTCCCCACGCCGCGGTTAGAACGCCACTGCCGTGTCCCCCGTCCCCACGCCGCGGTTAGAACGCCACTGTCATGTCCCCTGTCCCCACGCCGCGGTTAGAACGCCACTGTCATGTCCCCTGTCCCCACGCCGCGGTTAGAACGCCACTGTCATGTCCCCTGTCCCCACGCCGCGGTTAGAACGCCACTGCCGTGTCCCCTGTCCCCACGCCGCGGTTAGAACGCCACTGCCGTGTCCCCTGTCCCCACGCCGCGGTTAGAACGCCACTGTCATGTCCCCTGTCCCCACGCCGTGGTTAGAACGCCACTGTCATGTCCCCTGTCCCAACGCCGCGGTTAGAACGCCACTGTCATGTCCCCTGTCCCCACGCCGCGGTTAGAACGCCACTGTCATGTCCCCTGTCCCCACGCCGCGGTTAGAACGCCAATGTCATGTCCCCTGTCCCCACGCCGCGGTTAGAACGCCACTGTCATGTCCCCTGTCCCCACGCCGCGGTTAGAACGCCACTGTCATGTCCCCTGTCCCCACGCCGCGGTTAGAACGCCACTGTCATGTCCCCTGTCCCCACGCCGCGGTTAGAACGCCACTGTCATGTCCCCTGTCCCCACGCCGCGGTTAGAGCACCACTGCCGTGTCCCCTGTCCCCACGCCGCGGTTAGAACGCCACTGTCATGTCCCCTGTCCCCACGCCGCGGTTAGAACGCCACTGTCATGTCCCCTGTCCCCACGCCGCGGTTAGAACGCCACTGTCATGTCCCCTGTCCCCACGCCGCGGTTAGAACGCCACTGTCATGTCCCCTGTCCCCACGCCGCGGTTAGAACGCCACTGTCATGTCCCCTGTCCCCACGCCGCGGTTAGAACGCCACTGTCATGTCCCCTGTCCCCACGCCGCGGTTAGAACGCCACTGTCATGTCCCCTGTCCCCACGCCGCGGTTTGAACGCCACTGTCATGTCCCCTGTCCCCACGCCGCGGTTAGAACGCCACTGTCATGTCCCCTGTCCCCACGCCGCGGTTAGAACGCCACTGTCATGTCCCCTGTCCCCACGCCGCGGTTAGAACGCCACTGTCATGTCCCCTGTCCCCACGCCGCGGTTAGAACGCCACTGTCATGTCCCCTGTCCCCACGCCGCGGTTAGAACGCCACTGTCATGTCCCCTGTCCCCACGCCGCGGTTAGAACGCCACTGTCATGTCCCCTGTCCCCACGCCGCGGTTAGAACGCCACTGTCATGTCCCCTGTCCCCACGCCGCGGTTAGAACGCCACTGTCATGTCCCCTGTCCCCACGCCGCGGTTAGAACGCCACTGTCATGTCCCCTGTCCCCACGCCGCAGTTAGAACGCCACTGTCATGTCCCCTGTCCCCACGCCGCGGTTAGAACGCCACTGTCATGTCCCCTGTCCCCACGCCGCGGTTAGAACGCCACTGTCATGTCCCCTGTCCCCACGCCGCGGTTAGAACGCCACTGTCATGTCCCCTGTCCCCACGCCGCGGTTAGAGCACCACTGCCGTGTCCCCCGTCCCCACGCCGCGGTTAGAACGCCACTGCCGTGTCCCCTGTCCACACACTGTGCCCAGAACACCCCTTACATGACACCGCCCAAGACACCGACACAGATCCCGGTCTCGGACCGGCCGGAACATAACATGACACTGCGAGCGTGACCGGCATAGTGATACGAAAGCTCTGATCGATGTACACAACTCTCCGCCCGCCGCGCAGAGCCCGGGAGCGCCCGCCTGCCTGTCGCCAGACTACCAAAACAATGGACCGACGGTTACAGTGCAGCGCTCAACAACGCGACACACAACATTTGCAGGAAGCTAGCTCTAGTTCAAACCCACGCAGCATGTCCGACGGCGCCACAGCCGGGTTACAGCCTTCACCTGTCCCTGGACGCCGATGACGGTGACGGTGCCACAGCCGGGTTACAGCCTCCACCTGTCCCTGGACGCTGCTGACGGTGACGGTGCCACAGCCGGGTTACAGCCTCCACCTGTCCCTGGACGCTGCTGACGGTGACGGTGCCACAGCAATGGATCGACTACAGCCTCCACCTGTCCCTGGACGCTGCTGACGGTGACGGTGCCACAGCAATGGATCGACTACAGCCTCCACCTGTCCCTGGACGCTGCTGACGGCACAACAGCCGGGTTACAGCCTCCACCTGTCCCTGGACGCTGCTGACGGTGCCACAGCCCCGCCCCCGCGGCAGTGTGGCACACTGGACTCGGGGCGGCCCCCGCCTGTCCCCGTCAGTGCCAGGAGCCGCCCCTGCTGCCCCCACCACCGCCAGCGGGGCCCTGCCCGGGCGGGGGCGGGTATCGGACCGGTATCTGGACCGGTCCGGGCGCGGGGCCGCCGTACTGGGAAGGTGTCGTGCACCACAGCAGCGCGCACCACCTTCAGACACTGACCACTGGCAGCCCCCCTGTGTCAGCCACACTGACACAGCCAGGCGGCACCGGACGGAACAGCACAGCGTCGCAGTGGCCGCCAGCTAGCCAGCCAGTACACACCACCGTGCAGGGAGGGCCATCTGGGACCAACTCCGTCCAACTCCGTCCACCCCCCCCCCCCCCCCCGCCTCAGTCACAACAACCCAGCATGGAAGGGGGCACAATAATCACTCAGTGGCCTCAGGGATCAATGAGGGCGGTCTACAGATCAGCGACAGGCGCCCAGGAGACCAGCGCTGATATGCAAAACATATTCACCATTCCCCGCGGCGCCTCATCAACAACTATATCGAGGCCACACTAGCGAACAAAGATTAATGACAATAATCGCGTGAATAATCGCCGGCTCCATTGTCGGCGTCCGTCATGAGTACTGACAACCCTTGCTGACGAGCTCATCTGCACCACGGGATTGTCCTGGCATGAGTGTCATCCCCTGTTGGTGGGAAGCGGAGCCTTTCCCACGGGCAGGGGCCACCAGCTGTCTGGACGACCCATGCTGGAGACTGGAGTCGGTCATTCGGAGAAACCCACCTTGGTACGAGATGGCTCATCGGGAGAGTGACCCCTCGCAGGTTTGTCGGGAGAGTAACCCGCCTTGGTGTCGTCGGGAGAGTATCCCACCTTAGGGTCATCGGGTGAGTAACCCACCTTGGTGTCGTCGGGAGAGTAACCCACCTTGGTGTCGTCGGGAGAGTAACCCACCTTGGTGTCGTCGGGAGAGTAACCCACCTTGGTGTCGTCGGGAGAGTAACCCACCTTGGTGTCGTCGGGAGAGTAACCCACCTTGGTGTCGTCGGGAGAGTAACCCACCTTGGTGTCGTCGGGAGAGTAACCCACCTTGGTGTCGTCGGGAGAGTAACCCATCCTGGGGACCTCCGGAAGGTAACCCACCTTGGTGTCGTCGGGAGAGTAACCCACCTTGGTGTCGTCGGGAGAGTAACCCACCTTGGTGTCGTCTGGAGAGTAACCCACCTTGGTGTCGTCGGGAGAGTAACCCACCTTGGTGTCGTCGGGCGGGTAACCCACCTTTGAGTCATCTGGAAGGGTGACCCAGCCTGGGGTCGTCAGGAATGTTACCCACCTCCGGGTCGTCGGGAGGGGTTACCCACCTTGGGGTCGTCGGGAATGTTACCCACCTCCGGGTCGTCGGGAGGGGTTACCCACCTTGGGGTCGTCGGGAATGTTACCCACCTCCGGGTCGTCGGGAGGGGTTAGCCACCTTGGGGTCGTCGGGAATGTTACCCACCTCCGGGTCGTCGGGAGGGGTTACCCACCTTGGGGTCGTCGGGAATGTTACCCACCTCCGGGTCGTCGGGAGGGGTTAGCCACCTTGGGGTCGTCGGGAATGTTGCCCACCTCCGGGTCGTCGGGAGGGGTTACCCACCTTGGGGTCGTCGGGAATGTTACCCACCTCCGGGTCGTCGGGAGGGGTTAGCCACCTTGGGGTCGTCGGGAATGTTACCCACCTCCGGGTCGTCGGGAGGGGTTACCCACCTTGGGGTCGTCGGGAATGTTACCCACCTCCGGGTCGTCGGGAGGGGTTAGCCACCTTGGGGTCGTCGGGAATGTTACCCACCTCCGGGTCGTCGGGAGGGGTTACCCACCTTGGGGTCGTCGGGAATGTTACCCACCTCCGGGTCGTCGGGAGGGGTTAGCCACCTTGGGGTCGTCGGGAATGTTACCCACCTCCGGGTCGTCGGGAGGGGTTACCCACCTTGGGGTCATCGGGCGGGTCGAACTGGACGATCCAGTCGACGGCAGGGATGTCGAGTCCTCTGGCGGCCACGTCTGTACACAGCAGGATGCCGGTGTCGGCGTTACAGAACTGGAAGAAGGTCGTCGTCCGCTTCGACTGCTTCTGCTTTCCCTGTGGGTAGACGGGGGGGGGGGGGGGTCAGAGGGTAGATCGGGAGGACGGTTCGAGGGTAGGGGGGAGGACGGTCAGAGGGTAGAGCGAATGGGGAGGACGGTCAGAGGGTAGAGCGAATGGAGAGGACGGTCAGAGGGTAGAGCGAATGGGGAGGACGGTCAGAGGGTAGAGCGAATGGGGAGGACGGTCAGAGGGTAGAGCGAATGGGGAGGAAGGTCAGAGGGTAGAGTGGGGGGAGGACGGTCAGAGGGTAGAGTGGGGGGAGGACGGTCAGAGGGTAGAGTGGGGGGGGGGAGGACGGTCAGAGGGTAGAGCGAATGGGGAGGACTGACTTCTCGTCTACCCTACCAGCGGCTACGGCCGGTGAAATGAGGGATGATGCTTATGATTGATGTTGACTGAACGCCACTACTCAGAACTTTGACGGGTGTACATTTATAACTTGGTCTGATGCAAAATAACCAAGCGATTATGTAATCTTCAAAATAGCCTATCAAGAAATAGTTACGGATCAACACCTAGAATCTAAACTTCAATCAATCAAGTAAAGATTTGGGTAGGTCTCGTATTTTTATAATGCAGCTTTCTTAATCGAATGTGACTTGATTGTTGACACTAACACAATTAAAATGGTCATGCCGTTATAAACAGTTACATAACGTGATATATTACATCTGACAGCATGACGGACGGATCCTGACATCTCTAACCAAATGTCACATTGTTTACCTTGTACAGACATAAATAAATTATGATAGATGAGAAATGAGCAAAATACAAACAAATGGTTAATTAACTGTCTAGCCGTTTGGTGATATTGACAAACTTTGTAGGGGATGAGTTTGAGTATAGGTATTCATCCATTTATATGCCAAAACTTCTATCACTTTATACCAAATTTAAGACCGAAAGCGAACATTTGGAAGCTTCCTTACTGAACCACTGCACGAAAACTCCATTAGCTCATTTCTTCAAACAATGCGTCAAGAGTCAAGATAACAAGCGAACAAAGACAGTGGATCCTGAGCAGAGGCAATCGATAAACGTTGCCTGAAAAGGCACGCTCATTCCAGTTCTTTACTCAATAATCCCACCCTGCCATGTAGGGTTTAAGCTGCTTTAAAGAACAAAGAAATAATGAGCGAATGCCAGATTTCTTCCGCCTATATACATTAACTCGTCAACGAAATAACAAACAAAAAACGCGTTTTAAAACGAATTGCCAGCGCACGGTATAATTTTGTGCTTGCTTGCTTGTCGTATTCCCTATTCTAGCTGGGTTTAAATTAACACGCAATACACATCCTGCACAAGGTCCAGACCAGTGTTCGTCACGGGCCCACCAACCCCCAGCCCGGCCCGGACCGGACCCATGAACACCAAGCCCAGGCCCGGACCAGGACCGGTCAAATTCATAAATGTGAGGCCCAGGCCCGGTCCGTTCAGATTAAGCATATAATTATTTTCACAAAATTTGCAATCATTATCATATTTACTTGTATACTATAAGTGTGAAACAATAAACCAACTATGCTAACTAAAAAAAGCCACAGCAACAGTGTGTTGTTGTGGAAGTGAACTGCTGGTTAAAATATTTTTAAGCTCTGACCTTAGCTTGCGCGCATTACTTCAACATTCTCAGCCGAGGCCCGTCCAGAGGCCGGTGATTTCCTTAAAGTTGAGGCCCGGCCCAGTCCCGGCCCGGCCCGTGACGAGCTCTGGTTCAGACACAGGCGTAAATGCATCATACCCATACTATGATTGCACCACGCAATACACAGCTGGCTGCGTAATGCACACGTTACAAACGTGTTTGGACACGGTACAAACAGGCGACCCACTGCACACGGCACTCGGACGTTTGCGCACGGCACTCGGACGTTTGCGCACGGCACTCGGACGTTTGCGCACGGCACTCGGACGTTTGCGCACGGCACTCGGACGTTTGCCCACGGCACTCGGACGTTTGCGCACGGTACTCACGTGGATGCACATGACGGGAAGGTCGATGTAGTTGAGCAGCTCGTTGTTGAACTTGACCGACATGCAGCTGCTGAAGAACACCATCACCTTCTTATTGCGGTTCTTCTTCAGGAATGTGAACAGCAGCATGAAGCGCTTCTCCGACGGACAGACCACGTAACTGCAACATCGAGAGACCGGCGAAGGCATGTGAAACGCAGGAATGTTAACACAACACAGCAGACGAGACACAGACATGTTGCCACACACCGTCCGAAAGTCACACATCGCTGACGCCAGACGCGTGAGAGGGAACAGGGGAACAGTCCGACACATCCTCCGCAGATATGATGCTGCCAATAGCTGAAGCACAAACAAAATGGGGCACTGCGGCAGAAGTGGATATCAATGGGCGGCGTGAATCGCCTGGCTATAGCGGTTAACAGTAAAAGTATTGCCATAGTTTTAATCACAGCGTTCTCGAAGGTAGCAATACCAACAATAGCAACGTTTTTGTACATTACAAACTTTAGCAATGGATACAAAATGTTGCATAAAATTAAGTTGTAGTGAGGAAGGACGAGCCAGAGCCAAGCATCGGCTCTCAACACAGTGGTCATCAATTGAGCCCAGTGTCCTGCCAGTGGCTGATGTAAGCTGCAACTTGATAGGATAACGTCGCATGGAAGAGAAATAGCCCGCGCATCCACTTTGCCGTCCCTGGCAAGGCCAGATACCACCAGACGACTGATTTCATGGCATACAAAACAGCAGATGCAAAATCAGTCCACAATAAAACTACCATAACACATATCAATATCTAGGCAATTAACGTTCTCCAAAACTAAAATCCACCCACAGGCGATCGATCGAAATCGATCCATTCACACATTACGTAGCCGACTTTTCAGCCCGTCTTCTTGGCCCGTTAGTTTGGACAATCGGTCCAGGTGGGACCAGTCCGTGGGCGGACATGTGCGGGCGCGAGCGACCATGAGCGTCCGCTATCATGTCACGGCGGCATCGAGCTGCACCTGTCGGCCCCGTCTGCACCCTTCACGGTGAGGCAACACACACGGCCCACGCTGAACACGTCGGGCGGCCCGGCAGAGGGTGGCAGAGGGTGGCATAGGCAGGACCGTCCGTATAAGGCGGCGGTAAGCCATCAGCTGCACTGGCACCATCATCGCCGCACACGGAGACCAGATGGCCAGGGATTTATCAGTCAGCGTTTACTTCAATGTCAGAGCCGAGTGAAGAAAGGTATTATACTGAGCATCAAGGACACACAAAGTCGCCAGGCTAAGTCTCCCGTATGAGTTCAGGCCTTCTTGAGTGATGCGGAAAGTTCCTTCACAAAACACTCAACTGTAGTTTGGTTGACCTGCTATTCTGGTGTTGCATTGCAACCACAACTACTGTTGTTATATGGCTCCACGCTGCGATTTGTCCTCAGGTTTATTTAGCGACTTTGGGGCACAGCAAAGAGCATAAACACCATTTGTCTACATTCGTTCTTCTGATGACCCCGGCTGAGGCAGGACCTACGCCAGCCTGTTGTTCCGCCGGACCAACCTGCGTTGTTCCGCCGGACCAACCTGCGTTGTTCCGCCGGTTACCAACCAAGACCAACCTGCGTCGTTGCTGGTTATGTCGGTTTAACGACAGCGCAACAGCTGTACAGCTGCAGCGGTCATATCACGCCGGGGACGCTCACCCTGTTCAGAGGTACAATGGCGGTCAGAACACACCTTATACATGGCTCCGAAGGGGTACCGAGCCCGGTCCCTGACTCAAGAAGCAGTGATCATATCCCTACTCCAGCCTGACCCACCCCTGTCTCAGTCTCATCCGGTCTCATCGACTCGGCCTGTTCGCTGCACCAGTCCGACTTCACAGTCCGACCTCCCCCTGCTAATCCAGTATAACCTCACAGTCCGACCTACCCCTGCTGATCCACAGCGTAACCTCACAGTCCGACCTACCCCTGCTGATCCACAGCGTAACCTTACAGTCCGACCTACCCCTGCTGATCCAGTCCAACCTCACAGTCCGACCTACCCCTGCTGATTCACAGTGTAACCTCACAGTCCGACCTACCCCTGCTCGAGTCCGGCGACGGTCGCCTTCTCCTCGAGGTCGTCAACGCCGACGTAGATGGGATCCGTCTTCAGCGCCAGCGTCTCCAGGTCCTTCACCTTCTTGGTGGTGGTGGCGCTGAACAGCATGGTTTGTCGCCGCTCTGAGGAGGAACGTCACGAGGACACGGTCAGATGCCAGGGCAGCACCAGCGGGCAGCACCAGCGGGCAGCACCAGCGGGCAGCACCAGCGGGCAGCACCAGCGGGCAGCACCAGCGGGCAGCACCAGCGGGCAGCACCAGCGGGCAGCACCAGCGGGCAGCACCAGCGGGCAGCACCAGCGGGCAGCACCAGCGGGCAGCACCAGCGGGCAGCACCAGCGGGCAGCACCAGCGGGCAGCACCAGCGGGCAGCACCAGCGGGCAGCACCAGCGGGCAGCACCAGCGGGCAGCACCAGCGGGCAGCACCAGCGGGCAGCACCAGCGGGCAGCACCAGCGGGCAGCACCAGCGGGCAGCACCAGCGGGCAGCACCAGCGGGCAGCACCAGCGGGCAGCACCAGCGGGCAGCACCAGCGGGCAGCACCAGCGGGCAGCACCAGCGGGCAGCACCAGCGGGCAGCACCAGCGGGCAGCACCAGCGGGCAGCACCAGCGGGCAGCACCAGCGGGCAGCACCAGCGGGCAGCACCAGCGGGCAGCACCAGCGGGCAGCACCAGCGGGCAGCACCAGCGGGCAGCACCAGCGGGCAGCACCAGCGGGCAGCACCAGCGGGCAGCACCAGCGGGCAGCACCAGCGGGCAGCACCAGCGGGCAGCACCAGCGGGCAGCACCAGCGGGCAGCACCAGCGGGCAGCACCAGCGGGCAGCACCAGCGGGCAGCACCAGCGGGCAGCACCAGCGGGCAGCACCAGCGGGCAGCACCAGCGGGCAGCACCAGCGGGCAGCACCAGCGGGTAGCGCCAGCGGGTAGCACCAGCAGGTAGCGCCAGTCTCTCAGTATTAATGGGATCGGGTCGGACACGGTCAGCGACTGGAGAAGCATGCTGATATTGCTGTTATTTTTTCGACAGAGCAACTGATAGTCATATGCAGCCGCGAGCGCTCCCCCAGCTCCAATGTAAAGTGGCGGTCAGACTACACTTTATACAAGGGATCCGTCGGAATTCGAACACCAATCCCTGGCACAGGGTCTGAGTAGCAACAGGGAGTAGAAACAGCGGGCAACAGCAGGGGGAGCAGCAGGGGGAGCACCAGCGAGCAGCAGCAGTTCATCAGCAGCGAGAGCTGGCTACTCGATAACTTAGCTATACCAGAGCCATACCGAAATGTCTGAGATGCCCACACCAACTAGTCAGCTGCCATCGTCACAGGGCGACAGAAGTGAGACCAAGGCCATGTGTCGGGTCAGACCCGATGTGTCGGGTCAGATGCCATCGTGACAGGGCGACAGAAGTGAGACCAGTGTCAGAAAAGTGGCCCGTTTCTCCATTTTTCTGAACTTAGAACTTTTGTTCCGTGAAAACTTTGGCTGCAAATAATGATTTTGTTTAGTCTGCGGGTGCAAATGGCTGACGAGCATAACAAATAGACTGAGACTTGACCTTCCGAACAATGGCCAGGACGTGACAGTGATGACACAAATTGTAAAAAAAATCGTAAGGCGGAACCTCCAAACACGTTATCCAAAAGACGGCAGTACTTTAGACTAGAGCCCTTCATGGAATGGGAATCCCCATGGAACCCATGGGACGGGATGGAAATGGATGGGAATGGGGCAATTCTTGGAAATGTAACAGGTTGGAACGGATTTGGGACAAACCATATCATTTTTAGCACCACAAAAAGTTAAATATGCTGAAACGGGTGGGAATAGGTGGGAATGGGAGCCCCATCAATTATGAATTTGGATTGGAACGGTTTTGGGTCTGGCTGAATGGGCTGGAACGGGATGGGGGCTGAAAATGTGTCCCATGAAGAGCTCTACTTTAGACTGAGACTTGAGCCCAGTTTCCGATATACGCATATGCAACGATACAAGGTACCTTTGTAGTTGCCTTTTTAGCATACGTCGAGACTCCCGGGTCGTACGACCCGGGAGTCTCGGTCCCCGACTGACACCAAGACGATATCTATACCTACAGCCTACAGGAATTACGACTGACGATTCATCAACTTTCCACATCATAATATATGCACATATATATATATATATATATATATATATATATATATATATATATATATATATATATATATATATATATATATATATATATATATATATATATATATATATATATATATATATATATATATATATATATATATATATATATATATATATATATATATATATATATATATATATATATATATATATATATATATATATATATATATATATATATATATATATATATATATATATATATATATATATATAAATAGGTTGTCTAGAAACGCGTGTAAAAAATTAGGCAAAAATGACTGGTTACGCATTCAAAAATTTGTTCCGCCGCTGCCGAAAAATTTGTTCCGCGAACTTAGATCGTGGAACCACTTCTCTGACACTGAGTGAGACCAAGGCCATGTGTCGGGTCAGGACTGCTCAGTACAAAATTCAAGATGCTGTTGCCTGTTGTGATATACCCACAACGTACCATCTGCTTCGAGTGTACAATCTATTTGTTTGTCTTTCTTGAGGGGCTTTGGACGCGATGACTACTTCGGTCATTTTGCACCCAAAATTGAGCACAAAACTCACTAAGAGCCAATTATGCATATCCAAGACTAAGCACTCAACAAATAATACATCATGCAATAAAATCGACCACAAGCCACCACCACATCCTTGTATGAATTCAGCTGCAAAAAGGTCGTAACTTTCCCTCGCCGTCACTTCACACAGGGTCGTAGTTTTATCTGCCCCCCCCCCCCCCCCCCCCATGTGCGGGACTGCACTTTGATGTGTTCCTTTCCCGCTCCTTCACACTGAGCCACAGTTTGATCTGTTTCGCTTCCCGCTCCTACATATTGAGCCACAGTTTGATCTGTTTCGCTTCCCGCTCCTACATATTGAGCCACAGTTTGATCTGTTTCGCTTCCCGCTCCTACATATTGAGCCACAGTTTGATCTGTTTCGCTTCCCGCTCCTACATATTGAGCCACAGTTTGATCTGTTTCGCTTCCCGCTCCTTCACACTGAGCCACAGTTTGATCTGTTTCGCTTCCCGCTCCTACATATTGAGCCACAGTTTGATCTGTTTCCCTTCCCGCTTCTACGTACTGGGCAGCAGTTTGATGATCTGTTTCATCTCGTCTTCGAATCCGATGTCGAGGATGCGGTCCGCCTCGTCGATCACCAGGCACTGCAGGTTCTTGAAGAGGAAGCTGGCTGTGTTCTGCAGGTGATCCAGCAGACGGCCCGGCGTCGCCACGATGATGTTGACACCTGCCCGTGATCAGGTCAGGTCAGGTCAGGTCAGGTCAGGTCAGGTCTGGACAGGTCAGGTCAGGTCAGGTCAGGTCTGGACAGGTCAGGTCAGGTCAGGCCTGGACAGGACAGGACAGGACAGGACAGGTCAGGTCAGGTCAGGTCAGGTCAGGTCAGGTCAGGTCAGGTCAGGTCAGGTCAGGACAGGTCAGGACAGGTCAGGACAGGTCAGGACAGGTCAGGACAGGTCAGGACAGGTCAGGACAGGTCAGGACAGGTCAGGACAGGTCAGGACAGGTCAGGACAGGTCAGGACAGGTCAGGACAGGTCAGGACAGGTCAGGACAGGTCAGGACAGGTCAGGACAGGTCAGGACAGGTCAGGACAGGACAGGTCAGGACAGGTCAGGACAGGTCAGGACAGGTCAGGACAGGTCAGGACAGGTCAGGACAGGTCAGGACAGGTCAGGACAGGTCAGGACAGGTCAGGACAGGTCAGGACAGGTCAGGACAGGTCAGGACAGGTCAGGACAGGTCAGGACAGGTCAGGACAGGTCAGGACAGGTCAGGACAGGTCAGGACAGGTCAGGACAGGTCAGGACAGGTCAGGACAGGTCAGGACAGGTCAGGACAGGTCAGGACAGGTCAGGACAGGTCAGGACAGGTCAGGACAGGTCAGGACAGGTCAGGACAGGTCAGGACAGGTCAGGACAGGTCAGGACAGGTCAGGACAGGTCAGGACAGGTCAGGACAGGTCAGGACAGGTCAGGACAGGTCAGGACAGGTCAGGACAGGTCAGGACAGGTCAGGACAGGTCAGGACAGGTCAGGACAGGTCAGGACAGGTCAGGACAGGTCAGGACAGGTCAGGACAGGTCAGGACAGGTCAGGACAGGTCAGGACAGGTCAGGACAGGTCAGGACAGGTCAGGACAGGTCAGGACAGGTCAGGACAGGTCAGGACAGGTCAGGACAGGTCAGGACAGGTCAGGACAGGTCAGGACAGGTCAGGACAGGTCAGGACAGGTCAGGACAGGTCAGGACAGGTCAGGACAGGTCAGGACAGGTCAGGACAGGTCAGGACAGGTCAGGACAGGTCAGGACAGGTCAGGACAGGTCAGGACAGGTCAGGACAGGTCAGTACAGGTCAGGACAGGTCAGGACAGGTCAGGACAGGTCAGGACAGGTCAGGACAGGTCAGGACAGGTCAGGACAGGTCAGGACAGGTCAGGACAGGTCAGGACAGGTCAGGACAGGTCAGGACAGGTCAGGACAGGTCAGGTCAGGACAGGTCAGGACAGGTCAGGACAGGTCAGGACAGGTCAGGACAGGTCAGGACAGGTCAGGACAGGTCAGGACAGGTCAGGACAGGTCAGGACAGGTCAGGACAGGTCAGGACAGGTCAGGACAGGTCAGGACAGGTCAGGACAGGTCAGGACAGGTCAGGACAGGTCAGGACAGGTCAGGACAGGTCAGGACAGGTCAGGACAGGTCAGGACAGGTCAGGACAGGTCAGGACAGGTCAGGACAGGTCAGGACAGGTCAGGACAGGTCAGGACAGGTCAGGACAGGTCAGGACAGGTCAGGACAGGTCAGAACAGGTCAGGACAGGTCAGGACAGGTCAGGACAGGTCAGGACAGGTCAGGACAGGTCAGGACAGGTCAGGACAGGTCAGGACAGGTCAGGACAGGACAGGTCAGGACAGGTCAGGACAGGTCAGGACAGGTCAGGACAGGTCAGGACAGGTCAGGACAGGTCAGGACAGGTCAGGACAGGTCAGGACAGGTCAGGACAGGTCAGGACAGGTCAGGACAGGTCAGGACAGGTCAGGACAGGTCAGGACAGGTCAGGACAGGTCAGGACAGGTCAGGACAGGTCAGGACAGGTCAGGACAGGTCAGGACAGGTCAGGACATGTCAGGTCAGGACAGGTCAGGACAGGTCAGGACAGGTCAGGACAGGTCAGGACAGGTCAGGACAGGTCAGGACAGGTCAGGACAGGTCAGGACAGGTCAGGACAGGTGAGGTGAGGTGAG
Source organism: Chirona hameri (assembly GCA_036785665.1). Lineage (NCBI taxonomy): Eukaryota > Metazoa > Arthropoda > Thecostraca > Balanomorpha > Balanidae > Chirona > Chirona hameri. The sequence continues at coordinate 61,109 of JAXIVJ010002435.1, forward strand.
GTGAGGTGAGGTGAGGTGAGGTGAAGTGAGGTCAGGACATGTCGACAAGTAATCAGACACCACATGTGTGTTATGTACAGCGAGCAGACGAGTCACTTGTGAAATGTGGCAGTGGCGTCACTTAGGCTGCTTGTAATAAAGCAGGTAGAAACGCTGCGGAGGCATCTGAAGGCAGCATACATCTGAATCAACAATACCATCAACATCCCACATGTGTTAGTGAAATCGAGGGTTACAAGCAGCAGCTTTCGAGGAAATGTCTTAAGTGCATAGTTCTTCACCGCACAAATGCGAGCAGTTCTCCCGAAATATCGCACCATTCGTCTAGCCCAGCCTTCTCTTCTGATAATCGCTGCAACATGAAGCAGCGGTCAGAGCCCGCCGTCGCAGTGACGTCACACAGACTCTCGGACACCGCGGTCTCTCGCCATATGGCAATGAGCCTCTCCCGAGAGATGCTCCACCGCCCCGCGTCCATATTTATGAGGAAGTCGTTAGATAATTACACAGCGGGCCGAGCGGCATGAATCAGGGTGCAGCGTGGCGCCGGCGCCACGGTCGCCATGCACGTAAATCGCCGGCGCGCGCGAGGTGATCTGGTGCACCATCTCTGCCCAGCCATCAGTATTCGGCGCAGTCCGCCCCCCGGGTGTGTACTACACTAAACGGCGGCCGCTCCACCCCGGCGTCAGGCTGCCCGCGAGTCTGGCAGGCGGTGGTTGTAGGGACGTGTTGTAGGGACTTATCAGTGGCGCTACTACGATGCAAATGGGGCAAGACGGAAGTGTTCGTTTTGTTTTGGGTGTTAAACTGACCACCGAAACTGCTGCTTTACTACGAGGCGGATTGCACTTCGACAAGTTGGCTCATAATTTTGGTTAGAAACTTGCTATGGATGTGCAGCCGATCTTGGATAGAACGGCAGAGATGAACTCGAATTGCAATTATTTATAACAAGTTTCTACCGAAAAACAAAGGAAAGCAACTTTATAAAGACAGGCTTTAAAGACATATCGAATAACAATATAAATAAGTAAGATAATAGTTCCCCCTTCAAAATCACCGGCAATAAATTCTTCATCAGTCAGTAAAAGTTATTTACGAGACACCTGCTTCGATACATTGGCTCCAAAGCTGCCAGCAGGGTGACCTGTTCCGATACCTAACGGCAGCCAGATTCAGTAGCCAATCTGTCCTGGCTTGGAACACACGGGGATGGATGGCCCACACCGCCCACCACCAAACCGCCCCGACATGTCTGACGCTCAATCAAACGAACGGCCCGGTTCAGTGACGCATGGCGCCATCTGTTATCCATGCTTGGAACAACAACTTCTGTCAGCAGAGGAAACGTGGCTCTGTATATCAATCAATCACATGCGTCGAAACTTGTTTTGCTACGCACTTAATAGACGGAGGATTCAAAAAGTACATTTGTAAAAGAAATCAAAGCACTAACAGCAATGTTGTTTCACTTTAGAAGAAACTATCTAGCTGATGTGATTTCTAAGAAAACAGATAGGCATTGTCAAAACACATGCTATCCTTGTGAATCACAGCCGTCACAAGAACACTCCCTTCAAATAACAGTAAACATACGCACAGGCTGTGACGGCCTCGGGGTTATCGAAACCACAACACAGCTGCTCATAATCAAGGTGGACCTGAAACCACTCTTGGACTAAGAGGTATAATCGAACTACCAATACTGAGTAATTATTAATCGGTAGCTGAGGTAAATAGTTCAGCCGAGAAAGGAAAAACAATTATTGTAATAAACGTAATCAATATTTTGATGTCGAAATTCAGCACGTCATATTTGACTCAGATCTTTTGGCAATAAGTAGCCATTGCGATTTTGACTTTGAAAGTAGCATGACGAACAGAACAGATGCATATTCGAAAATGACAGAAGTGCAAATCTGTGTCCTAGTATTGCAAAATTTGGGTGGAAAACAATACCCTGTAGGTAATGTTTTCCCACTCTTTTTTCCCCAGTTTTACTGTAAATTTTCCACTCTAAATCGAGATGCATTGGATAACTATAACCCTAATACTGATATTACTAATGCTAATATTAACCTATGGATGAAAACAAATGAGGTAGGAAAGTATTGCCATTTTTCCGATGGATGAGTTTTGGTAAAGCTGAGTTACATTGTATAGTCTTTTTAGGTTGAATTTTCCACTCTTTATGGTTATTCTTATGCCAAATTTTCCACTCCGCACCCTGGCCTCAAAGCAATCTTAGGACTCTGGTGAAAATGTACATCGAAACATAAACAATCAACATATAACGAAACACATATATTATAAAGATACATAGTGTTAAAAAATCAGCGACAAAAATATAAAACACCCGAGCTTGTTTGTTAGCAGGCCGGTGGCTGTTATGCAGTTTAGGTGCTGCTGGGGTTGTGTTCCTGGTGGCCGTCCGCCAACACTATCCATTCCCAGTCGCAGTCGGTACCGTTGCTTCACGGTATCAACCCACCAATAGCATCACCCCCGCGTTAATGCCAGTAAATCATTGTCATCGGTGGCTTCACCATGTACGTGAGCCCGCGTCTCTCACCGTTGGCCAGTTTCTGCGCCTCAGACTGTCGGTTGGTGCCACCGATGATGAGGCCGTACGTGTGGAAATGGTGCGCCATCAGCTCCTTGACCACGCCGAACGTCTGCATGCTCAGCTCACGGGTCGGCGAGATGATGATGACGCCTGCATGGAGAGAGCACACGTGCCGATGTCGGCATGTTAATGTGATGATCAACGATATCTTGTTAGACACGAGTGAGAGGGGCGAACAAACGGTAAGACGGGGCACTCTTGATGGCAAGCCAAGCAAAAGTAGCCATGAGGAAACAATGCTAAAACATGGCACCAACGTGGGCCGGAGCCGGCCTGTTGGAGCCATGACCCCTGAGTGTTGAATGGCACGTTGTACGGCGCTCCTAGGGGCGCGTGAACACGTACGTTGCCGACGCCCTCACTCAAACATACACTAGAAAGCTATTTATCCCTCGCCAAAACTGCCTAAACGATGAATTCAGATAATGTCGAATATACACCATACCAATTGATGATAAGATCAGCAGCGTCACACCAGTAGCCTACGTTACAGTCCCCGACCAGTCCCCCGATGCATAAGCTAGAGCACCGTGCAGAAGACGCATATAACCGCCCCTTGGGTCCCTTGACCCCTTACTCCATCGCCAGGTATGCCCACCATGTGCAACGGCCACAACAAAAACCTAAATTTGTCAAAGACCCAACAACGATCATCCTCATTCCTCTCCATCCTATCATAGCCTCTCCATCCTGGACCACTACGCCCCAGTCGCCCCGCCTCTCCATCCTGGACCACTACGCCCCAGTCGCCCCGCCTCTCCATCCTGGACCACTACGCCCCGACTCTCCATCCTGGACCACTACGCCCCAGTCGCCCCGACTCTCCATCCTGGACCACTACGCCCCAGTCGCCCCGCCTCTCCATCCTGGACCACTACACCCCAGTCGCCCCGCCTCTCCATCCTGGACCACTACGCCCCAGTCGCCCCGCCTCTCCATCCTGGACCACTACGCCCCAGTCGCCCCGCCTCTCCATCCTGGACCACTACGCCCCAGTCGCCCCGACTCTCCATCCTGGACCACTACGCCCCAGTCGCCCCGACTCTCCATCCTGGACCACTACGCCCCAGTCGCCCCGCCTCTCCATCCTGGACCACTACGCCCCAGTCGCCCCGACTCTCCATCCTGGACCACTACGCCCCAGTCGCCCCGACTCTCCATCCTGGACCACTACGCCCCAGTCGCCCCGACTCTCCATCCTGGACCACTACACCCCAGTCGCCCCGACTCTCCATCCTGGACCACTAAGCCCCAGTCACCCCGACTCTCCATCCTGGACCACTACGCCCCAGTCGCCCCGACTCTCCATCCTGGACCACTATGCCCCAGTCGCCCCGCCTCTCCATCCTGGACCACTACGCCCCAGTCGCCCCGCCTCTCCATCCTGGACCACTACGCCCCAGTCGCTCCGCCTCTCCATCCTGGACCACTACGCCCCAGTCGCTCCGCCTCTCCATCCTGGACCACTACGCCCCAGTCGCTCCGCCTCTCCATCCTGGACCACTACGCCCCAGTCGCGAGCACGGCGGTGGCGCCACCTACCCGTGCCATTGCGCGGCATGAACTTGAGCTTGAACATGAGCTCCACAGCTGGGATGAGAAAGGCGAGCGTTTTTCCGGAGCCCGTCTTGGCGGCACCCACCAGATCCTTGCCCTCCAGCAGATGGGGGATGGATCGCGCCTGTGGGAGATATCGACTTACATTGGTGACACACGGCCATACAGGCGACACACGTGACACGGACATACAGGTGACACACAGCCATACAGGTGACACACGGACATACATGTGACACACGGACATACATGTGACACACGGACATACAGGTGACACACGGCCATACAGGTGACACGCGGACATACAGGTGACACACGGCCATACAGGTGACATACGGACATATAGGTGACACACGGACACACAGCCATACAGGTGACACACGGACATACAGCCATACGGGTGACACACGGACATACATGTGACACACGGACATACAGGTGACACACGGACATGCAGGTGGCATACGGACATACAGGTGACACACGGACATACATGTGACACACGGACATACAGGTGACACACGGACATACAGGTGACACACGGACATACAGGTGATACACGGACATACAGGTGACACACGGCCATACAGGTGACACACTGACATACAGGTGACACACGGCCATACAGGCGACACACGTGACACGGACATACAGGTGACACACGGACATACATGTGACACCCGGACATACAGGTGACACACGGACATACAGGTGATACACGGGCATACAGGTGACACACGGACATACAGATGACACACGGACATACAGGTGACACACGGACATACAGGTGACACACGGACATACAGGTGACATACGGACATACAGGTGACACACGGCCATACAGGCGACACACGTGACACGGACATACATGTGACACCCGGACATACAGGTGACACACGGACATACAGGTGATACACGGGCATACAGGTGACACACGGACATACAGGTGACACACGGACATACATGTGACACACGGACATACAGGTGACACGGACATACAGGTGATACACGGACATACAGGTGACACACGGACATACAGGTGACACACGGACATACAGGTGACATACGGACATACAGGTGACATACGGACATACAGGTGACATACAGGTGACACACGGACATACAGGTGACACACGGACATACAGGTGACACACGGACATACATGTGACACACGGACATACAGGTGATACACGGACATACAGGTGACACACGGACATACAGGTGACACACGGACATACAGGTGACATACAGGTGACACACTGACATACAGGTGACACTGACATACAGGTGACACACTGACATACAGGTGACACACTGACATACAGGTGACACACTGACATACAGGTAACACACTGACATACAGGTGACACACGGCCATACAGGCGACACACGTGACACGGACATACAGGTGACACACGGACATACATGTGACACCCGGACATACAGGTGACACACGGACATACAGGTGATACACGGGCATACAGGTGACACACGGACATACAGGTGACACGGACATACAGGTGACACACGGACATACAGGTGACATACGGACATACAGGTGACACACTGACATACAGGTGACACACGGCCATACAGGCGACACACGTGACACGGACATACAGGTGACACACGGACATACAGCCATACGGGTGACACACGGACATACATGTGACACACGGACATACAGGTGACACACGGACATGCAGGTGACATACGGACATACAGGTGACACACGGACATGCAGGTGACATACGGACATACATGTGACACACGGACATACATGTGACACACGGACATACAGGTGACACACGGCCATACAGGTGACACACGGACATACAGGTGATACACGGACATACAGGTGACACACGGCCATACAGGTGACACACTGACATACAGGTGACACACGGCCATACAGGCGACACACGTGACACGGACATACAGGTGACACACGGACATACATGTGACACCCGGACATACAGGTGACACACGGACATACAGGTGATACACGGGCATACAGGTGACACACGGACATACAGATGACACACGGACATACAGGTGACACACGGACATACAGGTGACACACGGACATACATGTGACACACGGACATACAGGTGGCATACGGACATACAGGTGACACACGGCCATACAGGCGACACACGTGACACGGACATACATGTGACACCCGGACATACAGGTGACACACGGACATACAGGTGATACACGGGCATACAGGTGACACACGGACATACAGGTGACACACGGACATACATGTGACACACGGACATACAGGTGACACACGGACATACAGGTGATACACGGACATACAGGTGACACGGACATACAGGTGACACACAGGTGACACACGGACATACAGGTGACACACGGACATACAGGTGACACACGGACATACATGTGACACACGGACATACAGGTGATACACGGACATACAGGTGACACACTGACATACAGGTGACACACGGACATACAGGTGACATACAGGTGACACACTGACATACAGGTGACACACTGACATACAGGTGACACACTGACATACAGGTGACACACTGACATACATGTGACACACTGACATACAGGTGACACACGGCCATACAGGCGACACACGTGACACGGACATACAGGTGACACACGAACATACATGTGACACCCGGACATACAGGTGATACACGGACATACAGGTGATACACGGGCATACAGGTGACACACGGACATACAGGTGACACGGACATACAGGTGACACACGGACATACAGGTGACATACGGACATACAGGTGACACACTGACATACAGGTGACACACGGCCATACAGGCGACACACGTGACACGGACATACAGGTGACACACGGACATACAGGTGACACACGGACATACATGTGACACACGGACATACAGGTGACACACGGCCATACAGGTGACACGCGGACATACAGGTGACACACGGTCATACAGGTGACATACGGACATACAGGTGACACACTGACATACCGGTGACACACGGACACACAGCCATACAGGTGACACACGGACATACAGCCATACGGGTGACACACGGACATACATGTGACACACGGACATACAGGTGACACACGGACATGCAGGTGACATACGGACATACAGGTGACACACGGACATACATGTGACACACGGACATACAGGTGACACACGGACATACAGGTGACACACGGACATACAGGTGATACACAGACATACAGGTGACACACGGCCATACAGGTGACATACGGACATACAGGTGACACACTGACATACAGGTGACACACGGCCATACAGGCGACACACGTGACACGGACATACAGGTGACACACGGACATACATGTGACACCCGGACATACAGGTGACACACGGACATACAGGTGATACACGGACATGCAGGTGACATACGGACATACAGGCGACACACGGACATACATGTGACACACGGACATACAGGTGACACACGGACATACAGGTGACACACGGACATACAAGTGATACACGGGCATACAGGTGACACACGGACATACAGATGACACACGGACATACAGGTGACACACGGACATACAGGTGACATACGGACATACAGGTGACACACTGACATACAGGTGACACACTGACATACAGGTGACACACGGCCATACAGGCGACACACGTGACACGGACATACATGTGACACCCGGACATACAGGTGACACACGGACATACAGGTGATACACGGGCATACAGGTGACACACGGACATACAGGTGACACACGGACATACATGTGACACACGGACAAACAGGTGACACACGGACATACAGGTGATACACGGACATACAGGTGACACACGGACATACAGGTGACACACGGACATACAGGTGACATACAGGTGACACACTGACATACAGGTGACACACTGACATACAGGTGACACACGGCCATACAGGCGACACACGTGACACGGACATACAGGTGACACACGGACATACATGTGACACCCGGACATACAGGTGATACACGGACATACAGGTGATACACGGGCATACAGGTGACACACGGACATACAGGTGACACGGACATACAGGTGACACACGGACATACAGGTGACATACGGACATACAGGTGACACACTGACATACAGGTGACACACGGCCATACAGGCGACACACGTGACACGGACATACAGGTGACACACGGACATACAGGTGACACACGGACATACATGTGACACACGGACATACAGGTGACACACGGCCATACAGGTGACACGCGGACATACAGGTGACACACGGTCATACAGGTGGCATACGGACATACAGGTGACACACTGACATACCGGTGGCACACGGACACACAGCCATACAGGTGACACACGGACATACAGCCATACGGGTGACACACGGACATACATGTGACACACGGACATACAGGTGACACACGGACATGCAGGTGACATACGGACATACAGGTGACACACGGACATACATGTGACACACGGACATACAGGTGACACACGGACATACAGGTGATACACAGACATACAGGTGACACACGGCCATACAGGTGACATACGGACATACAGGTGACACACTGACATACAGGTGACACACGGCCATACAGGCGACACACGTGACACGGACATACAGGTGACACACGGACATACATGTGACACCCGGACATACAGGTGACACACGGACATACAGGTGATACACGGACACACAGCCATACAGGTGACACACGGACATGCAGGTGACATACGGACATACAGGTGACACACGGACATACATGTGACACACGGACATACAGGTGACACACGGACATACAGGTGACACACGGACATACAGGTGACACACGGACATACAGGTGATACACGGGCATACAGGTGACACACGGACATACAGATGACACACGGACATACAGGTGACACACGGACATACAGGTGACATACGGACATACAGGTGACACACTGACATACAGGTGACACACGGCCATACAGGCGACACACGTGACACGGACATACATGTGACACCCGGACATACAGGTGACACACGGACATACAGGTGATACACGGACATACAGGTGACACACGGACATACATGTGACACACGGACATACAGGTGACACACGGACATACAGGTGATACACGGACATACAGGTGACACACGGACATACAGGTGACACACGGACATACAGGTGATACACGGACATACAGGTGACACACGGACATACAGGTGACACACGGACATACAGGTGACATACAGGTGACACACTGACATACAGGTGACACACTGACATACAGGTGACACACTGACATACAGGTGACACACGGCCATACAGGCGACACACGTGACACGGACATACAGGTGACACACGGACATACATGTGACACCCGGACATACAGGTGACACACGGACATACAGGTGACACACGGCCATACAGGCGACACACGTGACACGGACATACATGTGACACCCGGACATACAGGTGACACACGGACATACAGGTGATACACGGGCATACAGGTGACACACGGACATACAGGTGACACACGGACATACATGTGACACACGGACATACAGGTGACACGGACATACAGGTGATACACGGACATACAGGTGACACACGGACATACAGGTGACACACGGACATACAGGTGACATACGGACATACAGGTGACATACGGACATACAGGTGACATACAGGTGACACACGGACATACAGGTGACACACGGACATACAGGTGACACACGGACATACATGTGACACACGGACATACAGGTGATACACGGACATACAGGTGACACACGGACATACAGGTGACACACGGACATACAGGTGACATACAGGTGACACACTGACATACAGGTGACACACTGACATACAGGTGACACTGACATACAGGTGACACACTGACATACAGGTGACACACTGACATACAGGTGACACACTGACATACAGGTGACACACTGACATACAGGTGACACACGGCCATACAGGCGACACACGTGACACGGACATACAGGTGACACACGGACATACATGTGACACCCGGACATACAGGTGACACACGGACATACAGGTGATACACGGGCATACAGGTGACACACGGACATACAGGTGACACGGACATACAGGTGATACACGGACATACAGGTGACATACGGACATACAGGTGACATACTGACATACAGGTGACACACGGCCATACAGGCGACACACGTGACACGGACATACAGGTGACACACGGACATACAGCCATACGGGTGACACACGGACATACATGTGACACACGGACATACAGGTGACACACGGACATGCAGGTGACATACGGACATACAGGTGACACACGGACATGCAGGTGACATACGGACATACATGTGACACACGGACATACATGTGACACACGGACATACAGGTGACACACGGACATACAGGAGACACACGGACATACAGGTGATACACGGACATACAGGTGACACACGGCCATACAGGTGACACACTGACATACAGGTGACACACGGCCATACAGGCGACACACGTGACACGGACATACAGGTGACACACGGACATACATGTGACACCCGGACATACAGGTGACACACGGACATACAGGTGATACACGGGCATACAGGTGACACACGGACATACAGATGACACACGGACATACAGGTGACACACGGACATACAGGTGACACACGGACATACATGTGACACACGGACATACAGGTGGCATACGGACATACAGGTGACACACGGCCATACAGGCGACACACGTGACACGGACATACATGTGACACCCGGACATACAGGTGACACACGGACATACAGGTGATACACGGGCATACAGGTGACACACGGACATACAGGTGACACACGGACATACATGTGACACACGGACATACAGGTGACACACGGACATACAGGTGATACACGGACATACAGGTGACACGGACATACAGGTGACACACAGGTGACACACGGACATACAGGTGACACACGGACATACAGGTGACACACGGACATACATGTGACACACGGACATACAGGTGATACACGGACATACAGGTGACACACTGACATACAGGTGACACACGGACATACAGGTGACATACAGGTGACACACTGACATACAGGTGACACACTGACATACAGGTGACACACTGACATACAGGTGACACACTGACATACAGGTGACACACTGACATACAGGTGACACACGGCCATACAGGCGACACACGTGACACGGACATACAGGTGACACACGAACATACATGTGACACCCGGACATACAGGTGATACACGGACATACAGGTGATACACGGGCATACAGGTGACACACGGACATACAGGTGACACGGACATACAGGTGACACACGGACATACAGGTGACATACGGACATACAGGTGACACACTGACATACAGGTGACACACGGCCATACAGGCGACACACGTGACACGGACATACAGGTGACACACGGACATACAGGTGACACACGGACATACAGGTGACACACGGCCATACAGGTGACACGCGGACATACAGGTGACACACGGTCATACAGGTGACATACGGACATACAGGTGACACACTGACATACCGGTGACACACGGACACACAGCCATACAGGTGACACACGGACATACAGCCATACGGGTGACACACGGACATACATGTGACACACGGACATACAGGTGACACACGGACATGCAGGTGACATACGGACATACAGGTGACACACGGACATACATGTGACACACGGACATACAGGTGACACACGGACATACAGGTGACACACGGACATACAGGTGATACACAGACATACAGGTGACACACGGCCATACAGGTGACATACGGACATACAGGTGACACACTGACATACAGGTGACACACGGCCATACAGGCGACACACGTGACACGGACATACAGGTGACACACGGACATACATGTGACACCCGGACATACAGGTGACACACGGACATACAGGTGATACACGGACATGCAGGTGACATACGGACATACAGGCGACACACGGACATACATGTGACACACGGACATACAGGTGACACACGGACATACAGGTGACACACGGACATACAAGTGATACACGGGCATACAGGTGACACACGGACATACAGATGACACACGGACATACAGGTGACACACGGACATACAGGTGACATACGGACATACAGGTGACACACTGACATACAGGTGACACACTGACATACAGGTGACACACGGCCATACAGGCGACACACGTGACACGGACATACATGTGACACCCGGACATACAGGTGACACACGGACATACAGGTGATACACGGGCATACAGGTGACACACGGACATACAGGTGACACACGGACATACATGTGACACACGGACAAACAGGTGACACACGGACATACAGGTGATACACGGACATACAGGTGACACACGGACATACAGGTGACACACGGACATACAGGTGACACACGGACATTCAGGTGACATACAGGTGACACACTGACATACAGGTGACACACTGACATACAGGTGACACACGGCCATACAGGCGACACACGTGACACGGACATACAGGTGACACACGGACATACATGTGACACCCGGACATACAGGTGATACACGGACATACAGGTGATACACGGGCATACAGGTGACACACGGACATACAGGTGACACGGACATACAGGTGACACACGGACATACAGGTGACATACGGACATACAGGTGACACACTGACATACAGGTGACACACGGCCATACAGGCGACACACGTGACACGGACATACAGGTGACACACGGACATACAGGTGACACACGGACATACATGTGACACACGGACATACAGGTGACACACGGCCATACAGGTGACACGCGGACATACAGGTGACACACGGTCATACAGGTGACATACGGACATACAGGTGACACACTGACATACCGGTGACACACGGACACACAGCCATACAGGTGACACACGGACATACAGCCATACGGGTGACACACGGACATACATGTGACACACGGACATACAGGTGACACACGGACATGCAGGTGACATACGGACATACAGGTGACACACGGACATACATGTGACACACGGACATACAGGTGACACACGGACATACAGGTGACACACGGACATACAGGTGATACACAGACATACAGGTGACACACGGCCATACAGGTGACATACGGACATACAGGTGACACACTGACATACAGGTGACACACGGCCATACAGGCGACACACGTGACACGGACATACAGGTGACACACGGACATACATGTGACACCCGGACATACAGGTGACACACGGACATACAGGTGATACACGGACACACAGCCATACAGGTGACACACGGACATGCAGGTGACATACGGACATACAGGTGACACACGGACATACATGTGACACACGGACATACAGGTGACACACGGACATACAGGTGACACACGGACATACAGGTGACACACGGACATACAGGTGATACACGGGCATACAGGTGACACACGGACATACAGATGACACACGGACATACAGGTGACACACGGACATACAGGTGACATACGGACATACAGGTGACACACTGACATACAGGTGACACACGGCCATACAGGCGACACACGTGACACGGACATACATGTGACACCCGGACATACAGGTGACACACGGACATACAGGTGATACACGGGCATACAGGTGACACACGGACATACAGGTGACACACGGACATACATGTGACACACGGACATACAGGTGACACACGGACATACAGGTGATACACGGACATACAGGTGACACACGGACATACAGGTGACACACGGACATACAGGTGATACACGGACATACAGGTGACACACGGACATACAGGTGACACACGGACATACAGGTGACATACAGGTGACACACTGACATACAGGTGACACACTGACATACAGGTGACACACTGACATACAGGTGACACACGGCCATACAGGCGACACACGTGACACGGACATACAGGTGACACACGGACATACATGTGACACCCGGACATACAGGTGACACACGGACATACAGGTGATACACGGGCATACAGGTGACACACGGACATACAGGTGACACGGACATACAGGTGACACACGGACATACAGGTGACATACGGACATACAGGTGACACACTGACACACAGGTGACACACGGCCATACAGGCGACACACGTGACACGGACATACAGGTGACACACGGACATACAGGTGACACACGGACATACAGGTGACACACGGACATACAGGTGACACACGGACATACATGTGACACACAGACATACAGGTGACACACGGCCATACAGGTGACACGCGGACATACAGGTGGCACACGGCCATACAGGTGACATACGGACATACAGGTGACACACTGACATACCGGTGACACACGGACACACAGCCATACAGGTGACATACGGACATACAGCCATACGGGTGACACACGGACATACATGTGACACACGGACATACAGGTGACACACGGACATGCAGGTGACATACGGACATACAGGTGACACACGGGCATACATGTGACACACGGACATACAGGTGACACACGGACATACAGGTGACACACGGACATACAGGTGACACACGGGCATACAGGTGATACACAGACATACAGGTGACACACGGCCATACAGGTGACATACGGACATACAGGTGACACACTGACATACAGGTGACACACGGCCATACAGGCGACACACGTGACACGGACATACAGGTGACACACGGACATACATGTGACACCCGGACATACAGGTGACACACGGACATACAGGTGATACACGGGCATACAGGTGACACACGGACATACAGATGCCACACGGACATACAGGTGACACACGGACATACGGGTGACATACGGACATACAGGTGACACACTGACATACAGGTGACACACGGCCATACAGGCGACACACGTGCCACGGACATACATGTGACACCCGGACATACAGGTGACACACGGACATACAGGTGATACACGGGCATACAGGTGACACACGGACATACAGGTGACACACGGACATACAGGTGACATACGGACATACAGGTGACATACAGGTGACACACGGACATACAGGTGATACACGGACGTACAGGTGACACACGGACATACAGGTGACACACTGACATACAGGTGACATACAGGTGACACACTGACATACAGGTGACACACTGACATACAGGTGACACACTGACATAAGGTGACACACGGCCATACAGGCGACACACGTGACACGGACATACAGGTGACACACGGACATACATGTGACACCCGGACATACAGGTGACACACGGACATACAGGTGATACACGGACATACATGTGACACACGGACATACAGGTGACACGGACATACAGGTGACACACGGACATACAGGTGACATACGGACATACAGGTGACACACTGACATACAGGTGACACACGGCCATACAGGCGACACACGTGACACGGACATACAGGTGACACACGGACATTCATGTGACACACGGACATACAGGTGACACACGGACATACAGGTGATACACGGACATACAGGTGACACACGGACATAGAGGTGACACACGGACATACAGGTGACATACGGACATACAGGTGACATACAGGTGACACACGGACATACAGGTGACACACGGACATACAGGTGACACACGGACATACAGGTGACACACGGACATACATGTGACACACGGACATACATGTGACACACGGACATACAGGTGACACACGGACATACAGGTGACACACGGACATGCAGGTGACACACGGACATACATGTGACACACGGACATACAGGTGACACACGGACATACAGGTGGCATACAGGTGACATACAGGGGACACACGGACATACAGGTGACACACGGACATACATGTGACACACGGACATACAGGTGACACACGGACATACATGTGACACACGGACATACATGTGACACACGGACATACAGGTGACACACGGACATACAGGTGACACACGGACATACAGGTGACACACGGACATACATGTGACACACGGACATACAGGTGACAATACACACAGGGAGGAGGTAGGATGGACCCGTGGTGGAGGGTCTCGAACGAACGAACGCCAGCCACAGTAGCAACAGCTGAAAATATCATCAAGATGGTTCAAATGGAAGCTTTAGTTGCCCGTTTCCGTCGATATAATCCCTCAATGATACCATACATTAAAGAAACTGACCACGAAACAGTTACCACATAGGCAATTGTTCAAATTATTACAACAGTAGTTGAACAACATAGGAATATTCACTTATTTTATATAACCTTTCATGAGCAAAATAAAAACACCGTTCAAGAACGTTTTTGCCGGTAAAAACAATTTAAACCGGCAAATGGCAAAGAGTACTTTTGCTGGTAAGTGTAAAAAGTCCAGCCCTGGATGCAACTAACACCAGCTCACCATAGCAGCAGTCACTACACAGTCCAGCGCTCACCTGAATGGGGGTCATGTCGGTGAAGGTCATATCTTTGATGGCTCGTAGTGTGAAATCGCACACCCGGTCCTTCAGTGAGTCGAATGAGGTGTCCACGATGGGGTTCACTCCCAGCCAGGAAGTTCCTGGTACTGCGGACAGACACAACAGATACAGGCTGAAATGTTACATCACTGAGCTTAGTGCTCTGGGAACAGCTATCCATGATTAAAAAACGGGCAGGTATAAACATAGGCTATCTCATGGGAGATGACCTACGAGATACAGGGCGCCAACAAATAGTGGCGATTCACCAGGGCCCCAGGCCGATTCAGTTCAAGTCAGTGCTGCGAGTCGAGTCCAGACATGAACAAGAGCGATCTATCTACCCTGCTGGGTATGTTTTCCAACCTACTCTACAAGACTATACAAGACATGTTAGATGATCCCAGTTTAAAATTCCATGCTACATGTAAGATAGTCCTTTTAAAGAAACATTTATAAACCCCAGAATGCAATGCAAAAACAAATAACTAATTGCAAACCTGAAGGGGTGGCAGATGGGGCTGGGTCAGATGCTGGTTCTTCTTCACCCGCATCTTCAGCTGACTTCTTTTTCTTCTTCTTCTCCTTTTTGCTGACCTTCCCTTCTGGTTGCTCCTCAGCCTCAGCCTCAGCCTCCTCCACCTGACCAGATGCAGACTCCTCAGCAGCTTCTGCTTCCTCTGAAGGACACATCATGGTTTTCAGCACAGCGGGCCAACGACTTCAAAAACCAGTTGGTGTGGTACTTACCATGGTATTTTGCAACTTCTTCCAAAAGCTTTGAAAGGCTGGAAAACACTCTTTAACAAGATGATGACACCTGTAAGTTGAGCAGCATTGGAATATACTGCACTGGAAAAGGTATAATAAGGTCTTTAAATTAAATAAAAGGTATTTTAAATGAGGGAGAGATGCAGTTAAATGATCAATTTTCCTGTCTTCATTACTTCAGAATGTTATTGTTATGTGTAGTCACACTTACAGCACAATTCCAGAAATAACCCAGGATTAATATAAACTTTAGGCTACACTGCCCAACAATGTTTTGGGAATATTTATGAACAAACTTGAAAGACTATCTCACTCGACGAGATAAGAAATTGAAGTTTTCTTTCTTTCTTTCTCAAATAAATTTAGTCTTAATGTGTTGATGGGATGGATTTCCGAAATCAGGACCCACGCTAAGATAAGCTTGTTGCACGGGCCCTGACCCCCCCCCCCCCCCCCCCCATCCGATCGCGCAATTCCAGTCACCGGCAGAATTTAGAGGCGAAAGTTTAACGTCCCCCAACGACTGAGGACGGTCTGCCCAGCTCGCTGGCTTCATCTGACCTTGAACGCGGACGCTGCCACCGGCCGCAGGTCATCCCGGCCAGGAGCAAATAGCGAGCGCCGAAGCTGCTCGGACCCACCTTGCCCGGGCGAGTTAGGTCGTAAACCCCGGGCGAGTTAGATGAACTATGAAGAGGAAAGCTAACAATGAATTTGTGGCAAGTCAAATTTTTTGGCATCAGGACAGCTTGCTCTACATCTGATATCACTAAAATATGAGTTATTTGTAGTGAACTAAAGATGATAGAAAGAAAGGATAGACACTAGTGGTTACATAGTGTCAGACTCACAAGTCCACCACACAAATATGGTAAACAACCATTATAACAGACATGTCAAAACACCTGCATTTTCATGCTATTGGTGGTGTAGATGATACCTGACACACTTAAGAATGACAATAGCATGAAAAGTCTGGTGTTCTGATGCATCCATGACAGTATTTTACTCTTAATCATGTTGATGTAGGGTAGACAACCATAGCAGTGATACATCTTAACACCAGACCATTTATGATATTGGTGATGTAGATGATACCGACACATTGCCAATAGCATGAAAAGTCTGGTGTTGGTATGTGTTCAGGGTTACAGATGTTTACCCTATTACACAGTTAGCAGATAAATTATTATTGAGGCCTAACATGTAGTGTGTCAGTATCATCATCCCATCCCACTGCTCTATTTGATTTATAGGTACATCTGGAGACAATGTTTGTGCCGTCATACATGGGTCTTCATTGGAGCAGTAGCTGTGCCTCAAACCCAGGACCCTTCATTTGCACCAGAATTTGCTAGCTATAAACTAGGTACCTACTTGACCACAGACCAACCCCCAGACTGGAAAATATCCTCACACTATGCTGAACACCTCAGCGACCCATCATTCAGCGAAATTTGGCACACCCAAATTTGCAACGAAATTCATTTCACCAACTTTGCGCCAAAATGTAAAGCAATTGAATGTGTTATATTTAACATATCCTTTCCTGGAGGCTTAACAGGTTTAGGGCTGACCATTAGTGACCGGGCCTTGCTGAACGGTCAGGGCTGACCCGCTGTCTCAAGTACTGCTCTCCTCCGGCCTCTCGGCCAGGCCGGGTCAGCACTCAGGCCTGATTACCCCACTGACCCTGATTAACCCACCGACCCAGCAAGTGTGCAAGATGAAGCAGAGTCGCTGGATGAGGATATTACAGTCGTGATTTATCGTGATTTATATTTACAGGGATGAGGATGTCACAGCCACATTTGAAGTGCTGCAGCAACATGCCAGACAGTTTCAAATTATTATAGGTGTATTCAAGGCACTGCCTGCCCTATTGTCACCTCACTGGTAACGTTCACAGTGTGTTGTGTAATTAAAACAGGATTGTTTCGCACACTTGCAAACTGTTGTACACCAACAACCATCATATTCCCATGGCCAGTTACATGCCTGACGCCTGAGGCCATACTATACTATCAAGGGCAGTCAGAGACACTGATTCCAACACAGCAATGCCAAGTAAAATGACAAAATACAGTACAGTTACAGATCATGACACACTTCGCTCTCAGAGATCATACACTGGGATCACAAGCCATCCAAGCAAAAGGGCACCACATGCCAGTGTGTTGATCTCATGTCACAACATGCATTTTATTTGCTGACTTACTGAGCAGGCTCAGCATCTCAGCTTTGAGCGTGTACCCATCCTAGCAAAAATAGGAACACAACCCTTCTCCGTCAAGATGCGCATGATAATGTGCTGGATGAGGGGTGGGCGGCTGGTGCGGCTGTCGCTGTACACCATGATACGACACTGCTCCAAAATGTCTGTACCATTGGTCATTTACACTGGACGCTGCACAAAATTTCAGCACAATCAGTGATTTATGCTGGGCGCTGACTCAGCATCCAGCTCACTCACTCAGCATCCAGCAAAATTTTGGTTCAGCGTCGCTAATCCAAAATTGTGCAGCAATCAGTGATTTAAGCTGGACGCTGCGCTGAAATTTTGGTGCAATCAGCGAGTTACGCTGGACATGTCAATGATAACATGGATTTTTCCAGTCTGGACCAACCCTGACCCCTGCCAATGTTAAGTAGATCAAAATCTGACCAATTGTAAAACATGAATAAATACCTGCAGCCTTCAACTTCATCAGTTTTTCAAGCTTCTTCTTTTTCTTCTTATTAAGCTTCTTGTTCAATGCCTCTTCATGAATAGCCATGGCTTCAAACGGAACGAGGGAGATTGACAGCTAAGATTGCGATGTTTTCACTCCTTTGCCACGGAGGTTGGTTTCAAGACGTGTGTATTGTTTATGTCTGTTCACTAATGGAACACAAATATAATAATAATGCAGTAATGACAGACAGAGACACAACCCTCACACAATATCACCGCATTGATGCACACGCGGCGACATCCACATGGTACACAAATGCCATGTTGTATTATATGCGTCAGCATTGTCACCATTAACGTTTTCAGCTGAGGGACAGCACATCTAAATCATTACCGTTGTCATCCGTATTCTCATACCTACGTTCTCTTCCCCTCCCGTCCCGGTACATTCACATAATATATTATACATGTTGATACATATTCACAGAACAGCCAATTATGCGACTTAGGTTATTGTGCTTTCCTACTGACCTGTTCGAGGCTAGAATACTATTGATTTAACGCTCAAAACAAGGTTTTGAAAAACCATGGTCACTTCGTGCGAGGTAAAACTTAATACTCTTTGTACAATAATTAATAATAATTAATTAAAAGAGCTAGCCACATCCTGGGCGCAAACTAGCTGAGTTAGACGTCCACATACTTCTCGGGAGTAGATTGCAGCGTTGGTCAATGAAGGCCACGACCCAACAAACACGATCGACTTGCAAACCACGAACATGTGTATTTTCACTGGTTTGTGTACTACGATGCATGCACATTGTATCTCATATCGACGATTACTTCATCGCCTTACTTGAAGTATAATTGCGGATCCCATTTGGCACACAATAGCACTCCTTACAAACATGAAATGCGTAGCTAAGCTGCCATGAAACCACACATTAGCAAGCGGTTAGCAGAAATGCACATAAAGGAGTACGAAACACTGCGGCAGAACAAAAAGCTGTCTTTTCTACGGAATAACATCGTGTACCTCATGACCTGCGGCTTATATCCCCATCAATTATAACTCCTACTGGCGACATGACAACAGGAATGCACTGGTTTTAGCCGGGCCGAAGATCCCTGCACGTATTGCACAATGCTCGTGCGGTTGGCTAAGCGCCGCAAGATCTGCACAGCACGATGAATCGGCTCCGCACGCGCGACCTACAGCCAACCCCATTCAGGAATGCCGCATGGAAAAGTGGCCATCCGACCCGGTCCGGTCCGGTCCGGTCCGTGAAGGGTCGACCTACTCGCCTCTGGATGCCGTGTGACTTTCGATGGTGCAATACACCGACAACACGGCATGCCGCGAAACGAGCGTTGCGAATGCTGCGAGTGCACCGTCCATATACTGGCGCCAGACCGGCGAACAGGACATGCCACACAACATTGAGAAAAGGCAATCCCGACACAGCGAAAAGGCAGTGCACAGCTACCGCGAACAGAAACCCAACGCAGGCATGCGCAGTTTAGTTGCCGACCCCGATTGCACGTTTTCCCCAAATACAGAGCATGCAAGTTAGGTTTCCCGCTCTATAGAGCATATTTTGATATACGCTGATTGCACTTAATTACTCATTCATCCAAGGCCAGCGCATTCGTCTTCACTAATACACGCATGATATCCGATATGCACGCCCGGCCACCGACCCCGCATCTCCCGCTCGGCACATCAGACCTCACCCTCAGCATGCACTTCCCTGGTCCACGGACACCCGGCCTGTCTAACCACTACCCGTCGACAGCATCATCGCCTCTCTTCCACTGGCCCCGTCAGCCTATCCCTCCATCTCGCTCCACTAGACCCTTGGGGTTCCTCTACCATCCCACTAGGCCATGGGGTTCCCCTCCATCCCACTAGGCCACGAGGTTTCCCTCCACCCCACTAGGCCATGGGCAGCTCGGCGGCTGCGGCGTAGCGGCCGAACGCGTGGTGGAACAGCTGCCGCTCGATGTCGCCCAGCAGGCTAGAGGCGCCGATCCTGAACATGCTGCTGTTGAGCCAGGCGTCGCCGAGCTCCTCCTTGATCAGGATCAGCCAGACCAGACTGTCCTTGGCGGTGCGGATGCCGCCGGCGGGTTTGAAGCCGATCTTGTAGCCGGTGCGCTCGTGGTAGGCGCGGATGGCGCGGCACATCACCACGCCTACAGGCAGGATGGCGTTCACCCCCTCCTTACCTGCCGAATGACGACGCCAAAGCGGTCAGATGGGAAAGTACACGGCGCAGAATACAGAGACATAACAGCGACAGTGGTTCAACCGCAAACCGCAGCGTTCACGACCATGATACTAACGTCAATCCACTACCGTTAACGTAAGAAGTTGTTATGGTGCCCTTTTCGACAAGCAGCATGGCATGCCCGGTGATAAGTGGGAAACCGATAATAGTGATCAGCTTTAATGTTGCAAGATGGCGAAGGTATAAAACATCAGAAAACTGCCGTCCCTGTCCCGTTATATACATGAAACATTTCGTGTAACATTGGCGCAAAATACGTTGATTCTGTAATGAGTCAACAAGAAGGTTGTCACTTCTCACACAAGGAAAACATCCCTGGTGTCACAACACCGACATATCTCCGCTCAGTATGCTCACACTGTAATCTGGGAATCATCAGCGCCACGCAATGAGTTTACTCCTTGACTGACCACTCTGCCGAGACGGAGGTCAGCGTTTATCGGGCCAGGAATGCGGGTTTACACAAATAAGACACCGCTTGTAAGACTGACTAATGAGCGCTTCGGTTTCGGACGCGGGATACATGCGACCGGCTCTGTGTTGGCTGCCAGCTTACAAAGGTGACGAGGTGTGTTGCCCAAAAAGATTGACAAACACATCAGCTGCAGTAGGTAACGACAGTGGACTCACGGCAACATCGATATTAGTCATTAGGAAACCACATCTCGAGAACTGAGAATGTAAAACTAATACACACAACTAGCAACTCCACTCCCCACAATCCACATATTCCATATCAACAGCAAGACAGCATTTCTCCTAT
Organism: Chirona hameri; assembly: GCA_036785665.1. NCBI lineage: Eukaryota > Metazoa > Arthropoda > Thecostraca > Balanomorpha > Balanidae > Chirona > Chirona hameri. Next base: position 84,313 of record JAXIVJ010002435.1, read on the forward strand.
AAATGAATCATGAATATGCTCAAACGTAGCACATGGTACCCACCATTACCCCAAGGTGCTCCGGCAACAGAGACAGAAAGACTCCATCCAAGTCTCGACCAACCGTTCCAACCTCTTGCACTATCCCCGCCGCCCCTGTCATGTCCTCCCCTCGCTGGCCACACACACGCTACCTGGAATCTGCAGCACCGTGACCACCGCAGCCCTGACCAGCTGACTGTGTATCCATGTCTGTGAACACCGCAGCCCTGACCAGTTAACTGTGTATCCATGTCTGACCAGCTGACTGTGTAGCCATGTCTGTGAACACCGCAGCCCTGACCAGCTGACTGTGTATCCATGTCTGACCAGCTGACTGTATCCATGTCTGTGAACACCGCAGCCCTGACCAGCTGACTGTGTATCCATGTCTGTGAACACCGCAGCCCTGACCAGCTAACTGTGTATCCATGTCTGACCAGCGGACTGTGTATCCATGTCTGTGAACACCGCAGCCCTGACCAGCTGACTGTGTAGCCATGTCTGTGAACACCGCAGCCCTGACCAGCTGACTGTGTATCCATGTCTGTGAACACTGCAGCCCTGACCAGCTGACTGTGTATCCATGTCTGTGAACACCGCAGCCCTGACCAGCTGACTGTGTATCCATGTATGTGAACACCGCAGCCCTGACCAGCTGACTGTGTATCCATGTCTGTGAACACCGCAGCCCTGACCACCTGACTGTGTATCCATGTCTGACCAGCTGACTGTGTATCCATGTCTGTGAACACCGCAGCCCTGACCAGCTGACTGTGTATCCATGTCTGTGAACACCGCAGCCCTGACCAGCTGACTGTGTAGCCATGTCTGTGAACACCGCAGCCCTGACCAGCTGACTGTGTATCCATGTCTGTGAACACCGCAGCCCTGACCAGCTGACTGTGTATCCATGTCTGTGAACACCGCAGCCCTGACCAGCTGACTGTGTATCCATGTCTGACCAGCTGACTGTGTATCCATGTCTGTGAACACCGCAGCCCTGACCAGCTGACTGTGTATCCATGTCTGTGAACACCGCAGCCCTGACCAGCTGACTGTGTATCCATGTCTGACCAGCTGACTGTGTATCCATGTCTGTGAACACCGCAGCCCTGACCAGCTGACTGTGTATCCATGTCTGTGAACACCGCAGCCCTGACCAGCTGACTGTGTATCCATGTCTGACCAGCTGACTGTGTATCCATGTCTGACCAGCTGACTGTGTATCCATGTCTGTGAACACCGCAGCCCTGACCAGCTGACTGTGTATCCATGTCTGACCAGCTGACTGTGTATCCATGTCTGTGAACACCGCAGCCCTGACCAGCTGACTGTGTTCCATGGCTGTGAACACCGCAGCCCTGACCAGCTGACTGTGTATCCATGTCTGACCAGCTGACTGTGTTCCATGTCTGTGAACACCGCAGCCCTGACCAGCTGACTGTGTATCCATGTCTGTGAACACCGCAGCCCTGACCAGCTGACTGTGTATCCATGTCTGTGAACACCGCAGCCCTGACCAGCTGACTGTGTATCCATGTCTGTGAACACCGCAGCCCTGACCAGCTGACTGTGTATCCATGTCTGACCAGCTGACTGTGTATCCATGTCTGACCAGCTGACGGTGTATCCATGTCTGTGAACACCGCAGCCCTGACCAGCTGACTGTGTATCCATGTCTGACCAGCGGACTGTGTAGCCATGTCTGACCAGCGGACTGTGTATCCATGTATGTGAACACCGCAGCCCTGACCAGCTGACTGTGTAGCCATGTCTGTGAACACCGCAGCCCTGACCAGCTGACTGTGTATCCATGTCTGTGAACACCGCAGCCCTGACCAGCTGACTGTGTATCCATGTCTGACCAGCTGACTGTGTATCCATGTCTGTGAACACCGCAGCCCTGACCAGCTGACTGTGTATCCATGTCTGTGAACACCGCAGCCCCTGACCAGCTGACTGTGTATCCATGTCTGACCAGCTGACTGTGTATCCATGTCTGTGAACACCGCAGCCCTGACCAGCTGACTGTGTATCCATGTCTGACCAGCTGACTGTATCCATGTCTGTGAACACCGCAGCCCTGACCAGCTGACTGTTCCATGGCTGTGAACACCGCAGCCCTGACCAGCTGACTGTGTATCCATGTCTGACCAGCTGACTGTGTATCCATGTCTGTGAACACCGCAGCCCTGACCACCTGACTGTGTATCCATGTCTGTGAACACCGCAGCCCTGACCACCTGACTGTGTATCCATGTCTGACCAGCTGACTGTGTATCCATGTCTGTGAACACCGCAGCCCTGACCAGCTGACTGTGTATCCATGTCTGTGAACACCGCAGCCCTGACCAGCTGACTGTGTATCCATGTCTGTGAACACCGCAGCCCTGACCAGCTGACTGTGTATCCATGTCTGTGAACACCGCAGCCCTGACCAGCTGACTGTGTATCCATGTCTGTGAACACCGCAGCCCTGACCAGCTGACTGTGTATCCATGTCTGTGAACACCGCAGCCCTGACCAGCTGACTGTGTATCCATGTCTGTGAACACCGCAGCCCTGACCAGCTGACTGTGTATCCATGTCTGTGAACACCGCAGCCCTGACCAGCTGACTGTGTATCCATGTCTGTGAACACCGCAGCCCTGACCAGCTGACTGTGTATCCATGTCTGTGAACACCGCACCCCTGACCAGCTGACTGTGTAGCCATGTCTGTGAACACCGCAGCCCTGACCAGCTGACTGTGTATCCACGTCTCGTCGCCTGCTAGCCCGTCTGCCTGCGTCTCCCTCACCAGTGGACGTTTTGATGAAGTCAGCTCCTGCCATCATGCACACCAGCGAGGCCTTGTACACGTTGGCCAGTGATCCGAGCTCGCCCACGGCCAGGATAGTCTTCATGTGCGCGTCTCCACAGGCCTCCCTCATCAGCTTCACCTCGTCATACACCGTCTGAAATCCGACGGTCACCGGGTCATCACAAACTCCCTTAAGCGATGAGGTGTCATCACAAAACTCCCTTAAGCGATGAGGTGTCATCACAAACTCCCTTAAGCGATGAGGTGTCATCACAAACTCCCTTAAGCGATGAGGTGTCATCACAAACTCCCTTAAGCGATGAGGTGTCATCACAAACTCCTTAAGCGATGAGGTGTCATCACAA
>JAXIVJ010002435.1:92500-109708 GCA_036785665.1 Chirona hameri
ACGAACCGGACAAAACCCTCCCGGATATTACATTGCAACGGTAGTATTTATGATCCGTTCAAACGAAAGGACAAAAACCCTCTCGGATATTACAATTGCAACGGTAGTATTTATGACCCGTTCAACGAACGCGAACAAAAACCTCCACGGATATTACAATTGCAACGGTAGTATTTATGACCCGTTCAACGAACGGACAAAAACCCCTCGGATATTACAATTGCAACGGTAGTATTTATGATCCGTTCAACGAAACGGACAAAACCTCCGGATATTACATTGCAACGGTAGTATTTGATGATCCGTTCAACGAACGGACAAAAACCTCACGGATATTACAATTGCCACGGTAGTGCAATATAGCTATACTGATAGCAATTCAGGGAAACACCATATAGTGATAGCCAATTCAGTGGAAATACCAATTGGCACTTGGTGAGCCACACTAATCCAATACCGAGAATCCGGACATTGCAGTGGTGACTTTTCCGATTTAGCGCGCTATTCATGGGGCGCTTACGGCAAATCAAAACATACCCTGGGGTACTTTGGGCACTGAAGTTTTTTAATGACCCCTAAGCAATGATTATTGTAAAACTCGTGGCATTTTTTTTTGGGGGGGGGGAGCATGTGGTCATATGGGCCTGAAATTTGCCCTTCCGCATAAACTCACGGGGCTTCGCTTACGACACCAAAACGTACCCTGGGGGTACTTTTGAGCGCGTTTTGCGTTTAAAAATTACATCAAAAATGCAATTACACATTACAATTACAACTACAAAAACAAATACATTTTGCGTTAAACCATTACATCAATTGCAATGAGTGTAATGTAGAAATAAATGGTGGCAGATTCAAACACACATGCATTGCTTTGGTGCAAATATGGCACTAACCGGCACCATCATGTACGCAACTATTTTCCCAAATTTGACATGTTTGAGCGTCTATAAACGAGCGAGGTGGCGCAAGTTGCAAGAGCACACGCATTGTATCCGAAGTAACCAGCGGTGCTTTTTACGGCTGTATAGGTTTCAATCTACATCTCTAGGTTATCTCAATGTTGATTTCTACTTTCAAAATGCAAAAAAAATATCCAACGAAATTTATGTGTGATAATAAGTTTGACAAAAACCGGACCTCGTAATCCAGTAATTATTAGCCCTGAAATAGATTCAATGAAATCTCTGCTCGGTGTTATAAAACTTATTTGAGCTGACAGGTTCCGATTAGTTCCGTGTTTTTCATGTTTTATAACATGACACATTCTGCCAGCTCACTGGCTCTGTGCGGAAGACGCAATCTTTGACCCGCAGGTTTCAGTGTCATAAGGCTTTCAAATCGAGTACAACATGGTGATCTTCGAAAAATGCAGATTATTTTCCAATTGTATCGGTAAAAGAAAAAATTGAGATTTCCGAAAAACATGCTCCGGACTTTCTGCGGGCTCTAACTCGGAAAATTCACTACTGCGCATTGGTATGAACAGGTGCAGGTCTGACGCTTCCGAAAAGTATCACATTATCGGGATGGTTTTAAACCTGGCAGCAAAGACAAATTGTCAACAGGTCCGCCCACATTTTGTTGAATACCTTCGTGAAGGGCTTTACTACTTTTAATCATGACATTTCCAAAACTGTTGCTGCAACACTGGAAGAGCCGAAACTTTGTCCGGTTTCTCCAGAAACCGTGGGAAGTGATCGGAATAACGCCGTCTCGTGAAAGTAAAGGCCCACTGATTCGCAGACAACGCTCGGCAAATGAGGCCAGGTGTAAGTTTTACGTCGACGGTAAACAACAGGTGGTTGACGTAATCGACACCCTAGCTTGTGCTTTCTACTTACAAGCGTAAACGAAAGATTTGGAGAAGTGATCTTATACCGAAGAAGATGGCTCTGGACTTATGACTCGACTCTTAAAGGAAATAGTTCACCTTCGGGAAATTTTTCAGAACACGATTTTTATTATATTTTTTAATACAGTTTCTTTTTTATTTTCAAAAATGGTCCATCATCGCGCCAATTCAGGACAGTAAGGTCGTACATTATTAATGTTATGGTGTGCATTATCTGGGTCTGCGCAAGCTCCATGGCAGTGCTGGCACTTTCAGACGGTACGGTACTCATAGATGCGTCGTGATTCCTTCGACCAACAAACTCAAACTATCTTCGGCTTGAGAGTCTTATCAGCCAATAAAGTTTCCGGGATAAGGATTTCTCAACAAGGCCTACAAAACTGCTCATTTCAGTTCAAAACCCATGTTGAAGGTGACTATCAAGTTCCTTTCAAACAACGTCAACTGAGCATAGTACCAGTTTGGTAAAGAGAGACAGACGCTGTCTCGGTTTAGACGCCCCCTGTTCAAATACACAGTTGGTGCCATATTTGTTTACAGATTGTCAAAATCAAACTCGAAATATCTTTCATTATTAGATCATTGTGGTTGTTTTAACTGCTACCACACTTAATTTCAATTGTCAAGAGCCATTCATAATGGCCTTATTTCAACTACAAATATAATGTTAAGGTGGAATAGTCCCTTACAGAAACTACTTGCGAGATTCCTTTTCTCAGTATTTGGCTGAGCTAACCACGGATTCTGCTAAGTTCTTCATTCTCTCGTCCTGCATCATCAACTCTGTATCGGGCATGTCCGCGATAACTATCGACGAGAGAAGTCTACACCATATTGCCCATCACGTATCGGACTGTCCCGCATCTAATCTATGTCGGACAAGTCTACACCATAGCTGCCCCATCACGTATCGGGCAGTCCGCATTAACTAGTCGGACAAGTCTACACCAATAACTGCCCATCACGTATCGGGCAAGTCCGCATTAACTAGTCGGACAAGTCTACATCCATATTTGCCCATCACGTATCGGGCAGTCCGCATTAACTAGTCGGACAAGTCTACACCATATACAGTTGCCCATCCCGTATCGGGCAGTCCGCATTAACTAGACGGACAATGCTACAGCTCCATATTGCCCATCCACGTATTCGGGGCAGTCCGCATTAACTAGTCTGGACAAGTCTACCACCCACATTGCGCCAGCACGTTATCGGGCAGTCGCAATTTAAACTAAGTCCGAGAGAGTTACAAGCTACACCATATCTGCCCATCACGTATCGGCAGTCGCATTAACTTCGGACAAGTCTACACCCATACTGCACCATCCGTATTCGGCAGTCCAGCATTTAAACTAGTCGGAACAATTCTACATCCATACTGCACATCCGTATTCGGGGCAGTCAGACATTAACTTAGTCGGACAATGTCTTACACCATATTGCCCAGTCACGTAGCGGGCAGTCGCGCAATAACTAGTCGGACAAGTCTACACCATATTGCCCATCACGTAATCGGGCAAGTCCCCATATGGAACTGAGTTCGGAGTCGTTCTACACCCATATTGCCCAACACGTATCGGGGCAGTCGCAATTAACTTGTCGGACAAGTCCTACATCCAATATTGCCCATCACAGTCATCACTCGATACATGGTTTAAGGTAAACATTTTTTTTCTTCAGCCAGTATATTTAGAATGAGCTGAGGCATCCTAAATGACATTCATGCTTCACTTACCTTTCTCATTGCCTGCACCACCTTTGCTATTCGCCAACCCAATTTCATGAACGACCACTTAGCCTGCTGAGAAGGATTCTCATTCGGCAACCTCAACGTGTTTTGCGGTACCTCGTAGAGCTTAACATCGACGAAACTGAAGCGCCACTGGAGGGGGGGGGGGGGCACTTTGTGCCCTCCCCAACCTGTTTTTTCCGTAAATAACTCGGTAAACTAAGAAACGGCAGGCACTGCCTACTTCGTTGACATTCAACACAATAGCGGATCGATTTTGACACCAAAAAGAAGAACATTGCGTACGGTAATTTTTGAGTTATATGAATTATAAATAGAATATGGCGGCGAGAATCGCGGGTCGGGCGAAGCGATATTCTCAGGCACCAGCAGTCGGACCGGGATGATTGGAACGCAATCCGGCATGCTCGGGTACCTGATGTCCAGAAACATCGCATTGACCCTTATTATGGTGTCCTTTGACGTCACGGATAGGATGGTAGTATAGGTCATTGTAAACAATTGGTTACAGAGAATGCCTAGTTTTGACCCCCCTCCGTGACCTCATTTGACCTTGAAGATAGTGACCTAGGGTCACCCAAAATTTCAGCAAATGAAGTATATCATAGCAGCTACCTATCCTGTAAGTTTGATCGCTCTACGCCTCTCATTACTATTCGGAGGATCTCAGGGGGGGGGCACAAAAGTGCTTCCCCTCCCTCCCAGTGCGCGTTAATTGGCATACCCCTCTCCAGTGCGCGTGTTAAATGCTAATATATTTCCTAATAATGATAATATAGCTAATATAATATCATATTTAAAATATTTGCCAGTTTCAAATTTAAACAATTTTTCACAATCAGTCTATTTTTATTTTCCGATACCAAACCTGTTCACTCGAGGCATGGCATATTTGCGAGCACCACTGTGTTTAGATATTGTATCATACACCATGCTACCGATGAATAAACCCTATACTGACTGCAGGTGTAGTGTCCAGATGTTTGTACTGTAATATAACAAAACATATACTCAAAAGTTCTGCAAACATTTTATGGCAACACTCATGAAACACAAAGTAATTCCTTCAAATTGAGCACGCATGAGGGAAAGCCATGTCTGCCGGATGCCTCAGACAATTTGTTGGAGAAAGTACGACACACTCTTAATGAGCGGAGAAGAGTTTTGTCCATCTACAGCTAATTATTAATTAACGTGAAGTTGCCATGAATGGAAAGGAAAAAAACATGCTGAAACACATAAGGAACGCGATGGCATATGGTGCAAACAATTATGTACAGGATGTAAAGCATAAAGAGAAAAAAGTTCCAATCACATCATTTGCCAATGATGCAATTAGCACCATTGCAACCATTATTAGCTCGATGTTGCTTTATCCGGTAATAACATGATAATGCTCGAAAATCCTATGCAGATATAAAGACGAAACAAGTAAGTTCTGCATCCAGAAATCAAAAGTTCTACATCCCATGATGTGCTCAGATTCAGTAATCGGATTAAAATCCTACATTTCTACGAATACACATTGCACACTGCACAACATGAGCATCAATAATGTACCATGAAGGTATTAAAGGTTTAAGGCGGAAGACGCATGCACATTTATTTACGCTTCCATCGGCTCTCGTCATTTATACTTACGTGAATCTTTCCCAGATCGTAGTTGTTTTGTATCTGATTGATAATCACAAACACTACGAAAACAATGAGCCGACCCAGACATCGTAAATATGTATTTTTTGCAATGAGATAATGTAACTTGAAACGTCCCATATAAGTGCATGCGATAATTCGACAAATGGCATGGGAAGAGTTTTGTCACAATTGCCAGGTTACAGGGGAAAGCACAGCTTAGGTTGCCTACATATTCGTCCTCAACTTGAAGACCCACCTTCATATTACTGTTCACATTTTTGAATATCGGCAATTTCAAGGCATTATTGCAAAACCTATGATGCAATGGTTTTGGTCCACTTCCGCACAAAAAGCAATGGCAATAACCTACACGCATAGAAACTGTTTAGCGCGAAGGCAGATAGGCCGCTTAGATGGACATACAAGCGAATACGGACACAAAGCGGATGTGCTATAACGTGAACTTATTAGACTGGTCATTGACTACGACTCGACCATTGTTGACCAGTTCAACGTGACAACCTTGCCCAGCAAGGGAGCATTACTCGCGACCTGGACAGAGGTGGCAGATACAGGTGGGGGGGGGGGGGCGGGCGGGGGGCGGGCGGGCGGGCGGTCGGGCGGGCGCCGCCCCCCCCCTACCTCCGTGCCGAAAGTGCGTGGAAGAGCCTTCGTAAGCAGACATAATTTCCGCGTCGAAGGGCGCAGGAATAGACATGCTTACGGGTTTGATATCTGCCATTTGCTTACTAGACAAGGAAGCCGCACCCAGGCCAGGTGCCAGCATTTAGCAGGTTCATGTGCCGCCCACAGGTCTCATGTGCCGCCCTCAGGGTCATGTGCCGACGCCCTACAGGTCATGTGCCGCTCACTCAGGTCATGTGCTGCCCTCAGGTAACATTGTGCACGCCCTCAATGCCAGGTGCCTGCCCTTCAGGCCATGATGCCGCCCCCTGGACTACAGGTGCACACCCCTGATCAGGAGCCGCCCTCATAGCCAGAGGTTGCCATGCGCCCTCAGGCCAGGCTCGTCCTCAGGTCACCGTACCGCGTTTCTGGCCGGCAGGCTCCGCCTCAGGTCAGATTGCCACCCTCATGCCCGTAGCCGCCACCCTGGGTCATAGTGTCAGGCCCCCTAGCCATGTGCCACCCTATGGTTAGGTGGACGGCGCCCCTTCTGTGCCAGTGAAGACGCCACTTCGGCCCAGTTGACCGCGCCCCTCCGGCATAATGACGGCGACCCGTACTGGGGGGGGCTAGTGACGGCGCCCCCTCTGAATCAGATGACGGCACCCCTCTCCGGCTTAGGGACGGCGCCCCCACCGGGCAAATGACGCCGCCCCTCCGGCCAGTTGACTGCACTCCTCCTTGCAAATGACGGCGCCCCTATCCGGCCAGTTGACGGCGCCCCACCGGCAAGAATGTCGGCGACCCTCCGTCCGTGGACCTGCGCACCCTCCCTAGCCAAGTGACGGCGCCCCTGCTGTATCTAGTGGGACGTCGATACCCTCCGTATAATGATGGCGCCCATCTGCGCCACGAGTGACGGGCGCCCCCTCCGGCTAATGGCGGTCGCTCCTTCTGGCCCTATTGGACAAGCGCCCCTTCGGCTAGTGACGTGCGCCCATTCTGTGCCAGTGATTGATACTCTTCCGGCCAAGTGAATGCAAATCACTTGCGGGCCATGTGATGAAGCACCCATCGGCCAGTCTACAGTGCCCCCTTCGGTCAATGACCGGTCACCCCTCTAAGAGCCAATAGGCGGCATCCCCTTCTGGCCAGTGACGGCGCCCCCCGTCAGTGAACCGCCCGAGTTACGAGGCTCTCAGGCCTCGGACAATCGCCCTCTCAGACCACGCTGGGGACCCGCTCAGGCATGGCAAGGAGTTTCTTATCAGGCCTATAAATCATCGTAAGGGCCACTCAATGGCCGCACGATGGGCCACCTCAGGTCGAAAGGGGGGCCCCGCTCAAGCCAACCGAGTTCTCATTGCTTGGCAATCTGAGGTCCTCTCAAGCAGACCCGAGTGACCGCTCCTGGTTGACTGATGGGCCCATCCGGCCGACCAAGTTCCCCTTCGGACGTCGGAGGATCCTCTCAGCGACGCGTGGGCCCTCACGCCAACCAAGAGGCCCCTCAGACGGAACTTAAGGGCCCACAGGCCTGACAAAGGGTCTCCTCAAGCTGACAAAAGGTCTACCCTCAGACCTAGGGCCCCTCATACCGTGAGTTGGTTGGCCCTGAAGCCGACCCTTTATGCATTCTATGCGCACGCCACTGTGTGTCACCCATGGGGAGACAAGAAGAACAATAGTTTCTGTGATTGCTATTCCTTCAATTGAGGTAGAATTGAGTGTTTCTCTCACGGACTGAGTCAGGTGGCTATCCTAAATGACTTTCCCGCTAAAAAAAAACTGTATGCCGATGACGTAGGATCGCTCCTGGACTTACGGTAAACGTCTTTCTCTGATGTCGCCTTAATCATATTATGTATTTGGTTCAAACCTACGTTTGAATGCACGACTTTCGCGCCGACACCATGGTGTCGGCGCCCTTCGCTAAGCAGTGAGCTGTATTCATGGACCATATCGCGATCGATCGCAATATATGCCTGGCAGGCGGAATATAAAGTCGAATGGATTTACGTTGTAACTAACATTCTCGGCACGGTCCTCCCGCGCATTCGTACTTCATCTTACTCAGTGCCGCTGCACACGACGCAGGCTATCCCAGGTAAGGGTATATAGGACGAGTTAGCACGAGAGCGGGGCGTACGCCCTCAGCCCATGCATCAACTCAGAACATCTCTCCCTTACTTGGGTGCAAGAAGAATGTCAGGCGGGCGCGATTGTCAATGCGCCTACGGGGAAGAGACTTCAACATGCACCGCAACGTCGTGGCTTCGATGGAATTTGGACGAGAGATGCGGCCCTCTCCGTCCGTGAGAGGATGGAAGCGATCGGCATCTGATGGAAGTGGTATAGACAATAATGTTCCAACAGACGCCGCACCGCTTGACTGCAGTGATGCTGGCAGGTGATCGAATACATTGTGCTTAGCAATGGGTTAAAAGGCAGTGGCGTTCCCATACAAGTTGAAAGGGGACAGATCCAGAGGTGTGGGAGGCTAAGCCCCATAGAGGTTAATGTTAAAATCCGTGCGAACTGGGTGGGGGTTGAGGGGGGGGCGGTGACTCCGGCCGGGATGCTAATCCTGCGGGGGCCCGGCTCCCAGGCCCCCTGTTGACGACGCCCCAGATTAAAACAGTTCTTATGTACATAGAAGGTACCGAACTATTTGAAGGCAGCAGCCTGCCTCGAAAGCGCGAAGTAATGGCACCCTTGCGATCATGGTGATTAACTGCTGGCCCTCTGCTTTATGAGGTCAGGAAGCCTCTATGCGCTCGATACTGTTGCAAATGAAATGAGAGAAACAGGCCGGATAGAGGGACTGAACCTATGATGGTCGGCCAGAGGACAGCGTGCATTTCGGCAGAACCGGGAAGAGGGTCGGGTGGGCCGGACAAATGGGCAGGCGAGTGTAGATATAGGCTAGTGCTAATGAGAGGAATGAAGAGGGATTTCGACTGGCTGGAGAAGAGGGTACGGTGCGTTTGGGGACGGAGAGAGGAGAGTAGAGAGAGCGAAGTGAGGTCAGAGCAGGAGCAGGAAGAGAGGATGAGGGGAGATCAGGAGACGAGAGAGAGAGAGACGAGAGAAAGGAGACGACCCAGAGCACGACGCCGAAGGAGAGAGAGACGAGAGAAGAGAGCGAGAGAACCGAAGAAGAGAGAGAAGAGAGAGGGGAGAGTGATGAGTGAGGATGGATGAGAGAGAGAGTGTGAAGGAAGAATGACGAGAGAGAGAGAGAGAGAAAGGGAGAGAGAGAGAGACGAGAAGAAGAGCGAGCGAGAGAGAGAGAGAGAAGAGAGAAGAGACGAGGAGAGAGAGAGAGTGAGAGAGAGAGAGAGATGAGAGAGAGAGATAGAGAAGTGAGAGATAGAGAGAGATGAGATGAGAGAGAGAGAGTGAGAGAGAGAGAGAGAGAGAGGAGAGAGGTGAGAGAGAGGATGAGATGAGAGAGATGAGTCAGAGAGGAGCCGAGAGAGGAGAAACGAGAGAGAGGAGAGATGACGAGCAGATTTGAGAGAAGAGAGTGAGAGATCACGAGAGAGAGACCGCTCGACGGGGACCGTCAGATGAGAGAGCTGAGAGGAGACGAGGAGAGAGAGATGAGAGAGAAGAGAGAGAGAGAGAGACGAGATGATGAGAGAGAGAGGATGAGAGAGAGAGAGAGAGACAGATAGACGAGTACGTGATGAGAGAAAGGTGACGATGAGTGAGTGAGGTAGAGTGCAGAGAGAGGAGAGAGGGAAGAGAGAAGAGAGAGAGAGAAGAGAGAGAGACGAGTAGAGAGAGTGTGAGAAGAGTACTTGGAAGAGTGATAGAGTGATGAGCAGAGAGAGGGATGAAGAGATAGAGAGAGAGAGAGAGTGAGAGATGATGAGAGACGAGAGAGAGAGACGAGAGAGAGAGAGAGAGTGAGAAGAGAGAGAAGTGAGAGAGAGAGAGAGAGAGAAGAAGAGAGACGAGAGAGATGAGAGAGAGAGAAGAGAAGAGAGAGAGAGAGAGAGAGTAGAGAGAGAGAGTGAGAGAGAGAGAGAGAGAGAAGACGAGGATATGTAGAGAGAGAGACGACGAGAGAGATAGAGAGAAGAGAGAGAGAGAGAGTGGAGAGAGAGAGAAGAGAGGAGAGATAGAGAGAGAGAGAAGAGAGAGAGAGAGGGAGAGAAGAGAGAGAGAGAGAGGAAGAAAGAGATAGATGACGAGAGAGAGACGAGACGAGAGAGAGTGAAGAGAGGGAGGGTGAGAGCCTAGCTAGAGATTCTCGGCAGGTCAGAGAGTGAGAGACGATAAAGGGGGGGTGATTTTCGGCATTTTGGGCAGGTCCTAGAGAGGATATAGGGAGTGGGGTATATTTCGTCAGGGCAGAGAGAGGAGTGACCTAGACGTGACGAGCATTAGTCACAGTCCAAGATCGTACACGGAATATACGTAGCTACGACGAAAATGCGTGCTTACTGACGACGGCATTACCCCACTCACGTGAGAGTGCTATACAAATTAATTCAGTAATAAATTTTTTCAACACATTTATCAGTTTGCTTCTTTCGGAGGAAAAATTGCAAATGAGTAAGGCGTAAGAGATTTTTACCAGTCTTTTGCAGGAGGAATGTATTGCTATTAAGAACCTTTATACTCGCCCATGTAGGCCCTGTATGCCTGTGGGCCCGATGGCCTCCTTGGCCTCTGGCGTCCCCTTTTGACGGGCGCGAAAATGCGCCCCCCTGGGTCAGCGCACCCCCTCGGGACAAAAAATCCTAGATCCGACCCTGTGCATGTTTGTATGAAAACGGGCGCCCACAATTTCCAGAAAAAAATGCGCCCGTCTCCCGGAAAAATAAATTAAAATCAACACATTAGTGTAAACTCTCAACTCCTCGTGACTTATGTGAAGGATCGGGAAGACCTGTGGTTGACGTTAGGGGAACGAGGGGGGAGATCTCGTGTAGGTAGGGAATTTTAGGTCGCATTGCTGTACTGTGTCTGTGTGTAGGTTATCAATTGTCCTAAGTCGCTGGTGTCACTTAATAATCACTATCTACAATCAATGTATCGCATATTTCCGCCCACCAAATTATGCTCATTTAGCTCGAACTAATGAATCGCATTATCCAGTCATAGACTGGCTTTTAACACTTAGCAAGGGACTATTTACCAGGGTTTACAGTATTTACCGACCGTCTTCTCGTCACACAAATGCCTCGACCCTCGCCTGCTTCGTGTCCAATTTCATCGAATATCAATTAGCAAAGGCGGCTCTATCAAAGAAAATCGGATATTGTCACCGTGAAATACTGAGTCATAATGAAAGAGGACATCTTGTCACGACGAGGAATTTAATAGGATTAGAGGTTACATAGATGGCCAATATTGACCAGCAGCCTAACAATATAACAAATGACCGCCACTGACCTTGACATGATGTGGCAGCCCCTAACATATAACAATGACCGCCACTGACCTGATCAGTTGTTGCAGAGTCTCATATAACAATGACGGCACTGTCCTTACAGTGTGGCATGAGGTCATATAACAATGACCTGGACCTGACCTGAACAGTGTGGCAGGGTCATATAACAATAGACCGCCACTGACCTGACAGTTGAGCAGGGTCTATAAACAAATGACCGGCACTGGCCTTACAGTGTGGCAGGTGGTCCTATAATAATGATCTGACTAGGATCCTGACAGTGTGGACAGGGTCACATATGAACACAATTGACCGACGGACTGAGACTTGGACAAGTTGTGGCGGGTCATATAAGCAATGACTCGGCAACTGCTTTACAGTTGTGCAGGGATCATATAACTAACTGACCACGGCACTGACCTGACAGTGTGGCTAGGGCTCATTATCACAGTGACCTGGACTGTGCCCTGACAGTGTGTGCTAGGGTCATATAGCAGTGACCTGAACTGACCTGACAGTTGATGGCAGGGGCATAAGTATCACTAGAGTGACAGGCACTGACCTGACAGTGGACCCTGGGACTGCCTTGACAGTGTCCCGGACCCTCTGACCTGACTTGACCCGGACTGACCTGACTTGACCGACTGAGGACATTAGACACAGATTACAGTGACGCCGGACGTGACATGACAGTGACCACGGACTGACCTGACAGTGACCCAGGGTCACCAGGAATGAACATGAACAGGGGTACTATGACCTGACTAGTTGTCCCAGACTGACATGAAGGAACAAACGGACTCGACCCTGACAGTGACCCGGACTGAGGTGGGGGGTCCTGGGGGGACCAGACCGGACTGACCTGAACAGGGAGCACCCAGGACTTGACCTGGCAGTGACCTGGACTGACCTGACAGTGACCCGGACTAGTACCTGACAGTGACCCACTGACCTGACAGTGGACCCGGACTCTGACCGATACAGTGAACCCATACAGACCTGAATAGTGAACCCAGACTGACCTGACATTGTCCCAAAGCTGAGACCCTGACAGTTGAGACCCATACTGAACCTGACCTATTACCTAGGGCCTAGCTGACCTGATCAGTGACTCGGACTATGACCTGACAGTGACCCAGATGACCCTGACTCAGTGACCACAGACTGACCTGACAGTGACCCATACTTGACCTGACACGTGAACTAGGACTGTCCTGACAATTGACCAAACTGACCTGAACAGTGACCCGAGACTGACCTGAAGTGACCCAGGACTGACCTGACAGTGACCAAGGACTCTGACCATGACAGTGACACCAGGACTGACCTTGACAGTGACCTGGACTGACCTGACAGTGTGGTGAGGTCGAAACACGTTAACCGCCCTCAGCAGCAGGCAGCCTGCCACTCCTTTCTTGACGGTGCGCTTGTGTGCCCAATGGTGTCTGCCCCGCCGCTTCAAGCTGCAGGGTACCAACAATCACAGAGGTTCAACCCAGGCAAGGTCCTGACGGGAAACACAACAGGGGTGGGCAAGCGTCAGAGCGCGTGAGTGTCAGAAGCGCTGTGAGACAATACAGCCCTCCAGAGACTAATGACACTAGCTTGTTCTGAAGTATACACACAGCTTTGGTATTGGAGCCTGTACAAAACTTCACCAACAACATAGCTGGGGTGCAGAACATGCTGCCCCCCCCACATCACACACACCACACACACCGTGAGAAGGAACATTCCTGCAGCACGAAAACGAATAAAGCTGTGACTTCCATGCAAATTGACCAAAAATGTAGCAACACACATCTTTACACACAGATTTTTACCGATACCTTGGCATACAGCATAATTTGGGTGGCTGAAATGAGGCTGTGTAAGGTTTAACCTTGATTACAAACTATTGACTGGCATGTTTGCATACATGGCTCAGTCATTTTTTGCAATGTCATCATGCAGGTCATGTTTTCAGTCCACCTTCCCAGGATTATGTATGACACAATATAAAATGGGACATTACATTAGTAATGGCAAATCAGCAGCGCGTTTTTTTATTTATGATAATTTCCAATTTCAAAAATAATTTTTTCGGAAGACATTAAAGCTCTTTCAACCTCCCAAACTATTCACATACACTACAGCTACCGTCGCATACACAAAACATTCAGCTATTTACATCATATCCCCACACCTATAGGAGCAAAAATGAAGTAATTTCAACTCGACAAACTTATCAGATAAATTCAGTTGAGTGTTTTCACTTGTAAATGGTGTTGGAGGGCAAAATTAGCACAATGGATTTTTATTAAGTCTTTTTTGCCAAAATTAGCAGCAAGTGTAAACACCAGAAGAAATAAAACACACATTTCCATAGTAAACTTATCACCAAGCTTCAAAAAATGTGAATGGTGTGACTCAACTATATTTAGAAAATCCAAACTTCCTTCTCAAATAGTAAATGGTATAAATATATTTTGAAAGAAAGGCAATGTAGGGGGTATATTAGAAGGCAGGAAACAAAATGTAAGACTTCACATTTCTGTATGTTATGATGTCATGGTATAAGGAAAAACTTCAAATGAAAATATGTTTTGGGCTTTTATACTTTTCTATGATTTTTGGACTTAAAAATGTGATAAATATGGATAACAGTTGAAAACGTGCAGCACAAATCAAATCGCATACCCAGCAATTTCAGGACAATCTGTGTACATTAACATACCAAGGTCACATCACTGGGTTTCTTCTCCATTTTTTCTTATTTTGATTCTAGGGATACTCTGAAACAGGAATGAGAGCAGGAAGGTCTCGATCGCTTCAGAAACAACTTGCATCCAGTCATTAATGACAATATTGGCATGACAATCACCTAAATGGACAGCCTGTAGATAATGAATCACCTGAACATGTCCATGACCTGTAGCCAAAACTGCCAACCTCTCACTGTACCTGTACTGTCAATACAAACAAAAACAATGTTTTTAAAGCTGCGTTACGAACACTGTGCAACTTGCATGTATTCATGACAATTACACACATCATTATCTAGGATTATAACTAGATACTAGCTTCCGGTTTATTTACTGAGCATTGACAACCTTGCATACACAAGTAGCTCACAATGCAAGACACAAATACCTATTTGTTTCATACGCAACAGTTGCCTATGACAATCTGTCAACAATGCTAACCCAGATTGTTACCTATTGAAGCCTTGAGAAGTGTTATACGATTGATAGATTGTGAAAAATACCTCTCCCAGTGAAGTTAATCATGCTGGCTTTCACCGCTCACCCCTTGTTCAGGCCTGTCACACATACCTCAAAGTGTATGTGTACAGTAATTGTGATGCCTGCTCAAGACAGCACTCAGGCCATAACATGGGATTGATACCAATGTCCAATACAAATACCCAGCGATGCCACATGCAAGAGTTGTGTAAATAAAATGTAAATGCATATTTATTTTGCAACATTATTAATGCACAATGTTTTTACATAGTAAACTGAGGCTACCTTTGCACACTTTTTGAGCTTTGCCATTGAATATCTCTTTTGCCATTTGTAATAGAGCCATGAATCAAGCACTCATCTGGGGGCTGGTGGTCGGCTAGGCAATCCATGCGCACCTTATAACAAAATTTAGAGTCCTCTCATATTTTGTTTGTTTTTAAGTATTGATGTAGTTAAAAGTTGCCCTGCTATGGGGGCTATTATTGAACACCCTCTGGCCCCTCCATCGTTTGAGCTATTCAATTTATCAATAGCTTGTGCAATTCAACGTCGGACTGTTGATGGCTTAATTTGAGCAGCTTTGCAGTTTTTTTAAAAAACACTGAAAAGACCTGAATTCTGAATTGGCACTAAAACTTACCATGTTTATTTTCTTAAGCTATCAGATGACATCCATAAAATTGGCAATTCATTTCCTCAAACTCTACAAACACCAACTAAGGCACATATCACATCAGACCCACAAGCAATTTATGAATGCCTAGGAGATGCGACCTGCAACATGTTGAACCACTTTTGTTAAAATCAACTATAACTAGCACTGCAATGTAACACTCACAACATAACTGAAAATCGATGAAACATGCATGCAAGATTTTCACCAAACTCAACTCTGATTGAAAACATAATATTATGATTAAAAATGCAGGTTATGTACAGTTGGCCATTGAAATCACATGCCCAGGTACCACAAAGAATGCAGTTCATGTGAGCTTTCCATCAGGAGTTTGCCAAGCAGAAGGTCTTGACAGCATTTTTAGAAGTGAAGTGGAAAACAGGATGTTGAGTTTTTAATTTATTACTGCTCTATGCTCAAACATATAGTATACCTAGACTTTGGGAATTAACTGGTTAGAATTGTGCTGGACTAACACACCTAACAAGATATGGCCTCAATTGAGTTTTGCATTCTTGATGGTATACCACAATTATATGGGATCACAATTGAACACCATTTCAAAGTTACACCACAATTCAAGTAGCTCTCAGTTTATGGTATTTAGAGTGCCGAAAAAGATACACACACAATTGTTTGAAAGCAGAAACAATGACTGCTTTACCTACAAATGGATTTTTTTTTCACAGAAACTACACATCCAAGAGAAGGTAGGATGGGCTACTGTTAAACCCATACCTAATTCAAAGTTCCATGCCTAAGCATATAGACAATATAGCAACTACAATTCATTGTCACAACTATCTTGGACTAATTTCATCTCATTTTCCACTGCTATAAGTATTTCAATTTTTCACTTCACTATTTTGCTCCCTAGAGTTCAGTTGGAGTACAACAGTAGGGAAATACATATCAAAAATGGAGCAACTCCAAAATAGAGCCTGGTGATGTCAGAGGCCTGCAATATGATCACTGCATTGTAAGAATGATCTAAAATTAGAAGGCCATTTATGAGACACTTTTTACAAAACACACTTGCAATAAATTGTAGCAAAATTGTCAGAAAACATAGGAAAACCATATAGGATAAAAAATTATAAACAGTCATGTTTTGATTACCTGTGCATGTCTTTGGAAAAAAAATACCAGATGCATATTGAGAAAGTGTGTGTTTGGAATTGCAAACTTTGGAAAAGATGATGGAACATTTTTTGGCATGCTTGGACCTATCTGCTCTATTATATTGAGTATGCATGCCGGCGCCAGCACTACTAATTTTAATTATCATCTCTATTCATTGAGCCGTCTTCAGCACAACAATGGTAATGGTAAGTCTCAAAATAGAGTAAGGATATAGACATTTCCCTGCAGTGACATTCATAAGTTAAGTGACCCATCTTAATGAGAAGTCGAAGTTTTGAAGTTTTTGTACATACATGCCCTCTATAGATGCATATGTGTCGGCAAGTCGTGGGCGCAAGTTGCTATGCAAGTACCGCATAAAAAGTACTATTTCGCTGTGTCCGGATTACAATGCATCCAAAATATATAAATCAGGATCACCCTTATTTCTTAGAGTATTTCCATACTTGTGCCTCCAACTGAGTTGAGCAAACTCACAACTTTTGACTCAAACCAAGAGAATGAACCACTCATATGCCTTGAAGCCAGTGGAGGGTTTATAAGATTATATCAGCCTATCCAGAATTTATCGAAGTATATCAATTTGGTTAATTTCCTAATTTACTTTACCGTTACCCTTCAATTGAAATGCGGGGATAATCGAAGTGCGAAGAGCTCAAACTCAAGGGAAGGAAGAGTAACACGGCGCAGGGAGCGGAGAAAATTACATGGTACGCCCCCTCAGCGCCACTTCCTGTGCAGCTACCAAATTCCTCAGTGGATATCCAGATTAGCAAAAATTGCCTGGAGTTAAGTTGGGGAAAATCACAGAAAGGGATCCCAGTACAAAGAGGAAAAGCGACACCAAAAATGTGATAATAGGAATAGCTCATTTATTGAGCTAGGAAA